>JANHGL010011742.1:65093-82181 GCA_024611195.1 Ceyx melanurus | reverse complement strand
GTTAGTTAGAAACTTAAGCTGAAAAGTAAAATCACTGAACAGAATTTACTTGGTTTTCACCCAAACCAGGACAGCAGAGAAAGAGGGAAGAAGGAGATGTCACCGCCCTTGGGTGCAGCGACATCTTGCAGTACCCGTCCGAGCCTCAGGTTCCCGGGCGGGGGGTGCAAATCCCGGGATGTGGTGCAGAATCAGTGCAGCTCTTGCATTCTTTCGTGGTAGATCTGATCCATAGCCCACCACCCTTTTTATACACCCTGCACACGGCTGGAGGGTCCACAGGCATGCCATGGAGAAATTCACTTGGGAGAAAGACACTGTCCCACCTTATCTAGCAGAATTTCTCCCTTCCTGGTGTTAATTTCCTTATCAGCAGGCAGCAGGGCTTGCCTCGGGCCAGAGGGGGAGCAGGGTCGGTACCTCACTTCACACCTCCTCCCCCCAGACAAGCCTTTCTCATTCTCCACCAGGTGCCAATGTCTCATCACCACCCCTCAAGGTTTGAGACATTAGTCCTTCAAGGGGGGGGAGGGTCAGGCTCCGACAGTGAGCAAAAGCTGTTTGTTGGATGTAGTTTTGAGAACCTGCATTACATTTCTAACCTGAGGGGTGTGATTTATTCCGTTGAGGCTCCTTTTATATGACAACTGGCAGGAGAGCACTGCAGGTGGGATTTCTGTGGCCTTCAAAACCCCTTCCTTCGTTAGTGTTAACAAGCTGGTCAGACTGCTGGGCTGGGGGCAGCAGCTGGTAGCAATGAGTGGTGATGGGCCAGGTGCCATTGTCTCTCCAAGTGCAAAGTGGCAGAGCAAGGGCCATGAAGGCTGCCCTTGTCAGGCAGCCAGCAGGACAGGAGCTGGGCACCTCCTCAGTCTGTCCATCCACATGTCTGTGGATGCCAAGTGCAGGGATGTGCCTGCCACTGGGTGTCATTGCTGTCTGGGACACAGCAGGGCCCAAAGGGGACAAGACCACTCATACCAGTGAAGGGTGAAGTACCACAAAGGTGGGAAGCAACTTCTCCAAGGTTTTCCCTTCTCACCTACTCGCATCCTGTAGCTCAGCAGTGCACTGCTTGTCAGGTCACAAAATCATAGAGTGGTAGGGGTTGGAAGGGACCTCTAAAGATCATTGAGTCCAACCCTCCTGCCAGAGCAGGGTCACCCAGGGCAGGCCACACAGAAATTAATCCTGGTGGGTTTGGAAAGTCTCCAGAGAATGAAACTCCACAACTTCTCTGGGCAGCCTGTTCCAGGTTCTGTGACCCTTATATTAAACAAGTGTTTCCTCATGTTGAGGTGGAACTTAGGTTCTAACATATACCTATTATTCCTCGTCCTATTTCTGGGCACCATGGAAAAGATTGGCCCCTTCCACTTGACACCCATCCCTCAGATATTTATAGACATTAATAAGATTCCCCTCTCAGTCTTCTCAAGGCTAAACACACCCATCTCAGCCTTTCTTCATAGAAGACATGCTCAATTCTCTTAATGATCCTCACAGCACTCTGTTGTACTCTCTCCAGTAGATCCCTGTCTCTCTTGAACTGGAGAGCCCAAAACTGGATACAGTATTTCAGATTCAGATATGAACTTGCATTTAACAACCAGGTGAGGCTGTGCTGCTACCTGGGCTTATCCCCTGTGCTACACAGGGCAGAGGGAAGAAGCTGAAGGTTCCTGGGAGGAAAAAAAAAAAAACCCAACCAAACAAATCCACTTACTCTCCTCTTCAATAATCCAAACACTGGTGTACGGATGCTGCTCACCCTGACCTGAGTGGTGCCAGAGCAGTGAGGAGCACCCGGAGCAGTGAGTGGCACCTGCAGCACAGATCTTGATCCACCCTCCAAAAGAGTCCCCCAGTATGGAACAGAAACCCCCCGCAGGTGAAGCTGGGTGAGGAGTGTGACCAGGCACATGGCAGCAGTATTCTCCTGCCAGGGCTAAGGGGTGGCTGCCTGTGCCCATCACACCTCAATCCAGGGACTGGCAGCTGAACCAAGGCTAAAAAAAAAAGCTGCCAGGCTGCTCCCATCAGTGGCTGCTGGAGGGGCAGGAGAAGGGTGGGTGGAGGCATAAACTAGACCCCTGACAAGCCCAACCCACTGCCCAGGGAAAACGAGTATAAATGGCTTATTATGGCCATTTTGCAGCTACCTTACCTGATGTTAAATGTGATTGAGAACAGCATATTTCCTTTACCTGTGTGAAACCTTACAGAGTAGTGGGTCTGAGGTTGAGCACAGCAGAGTCCCTGTGCTCTGCTGCCTGGGCAGTGCTCCCTGGGCAGGGGCAGGGAGAGGATGAGGACAGGGACAGAGCATGAGAAGGACAGGGCAAGGACAGGGCAGGGGGGAGCAGCCACAATGCCTGGGGCCTCTCTGCACCCAGCTGGGAGTAGCAAAGGCCAGTGTGACCTCACACAGGTGCTGAGCTGGAGTCCTGGTCACTCTCAGCCAGCTGAAGCTGATTTTCATGATTTGCTGCAAGTATCAGCACAACACAGAGGTCAGAGTGGCAGTGTGAGCTCTCTGCCCAGCAGTGACAGAGAAAATGCTGAGCTCCTCTATGTCTTCATGGCCTCTGGTCTTTCCTGGTATGATCTGCCTTCAGCTTGCCCAGGGAGAAAGTCTGGATCAAGGAGGACTTAGCCTCGATCAAGCAGGATCAGGTAAGGGAGCAAGAAATGGGACATGGGGAAGTCCCTGGATGCTGGGATGCACCCAGGAGAGCTGAGCTGGCCAATGGCACTGTGGTTCCAAGCTGTCTTTGAAGTGTAGTGGTGATTGAGGGAGGCTCTGGGCAGAGTTGCTGATAAACCAGAAGGTCTTCTTACCACCCAGGGGGACAGGCTGGAAAAAGAGGCTGATGACAACCTCTTAAATTCAGCAAAGGGGGTGCAGAATTCTGCACCTAAGGAACAGACTGAAACACAAGTTGGGGGCCACCCCATTGAAAAGCAGCTTCTCAGAAAAGGACCTGAACATCTGAAGGGAGGAGTGACAAGGAGTAAGACAGGATTATCTCAGGGGTGCCCAGGGACAGGACAAGGGGCAGCAGGCACAGGTAAAAGTAGAGAAAATTCTGATTAAACATAAGAAATACTGTTTTTACTGTGAGAATCACTGATCACTGGAACAAGTTGCCCAGAGAGGTTGTGGTCTCCATCCCTGAAGATATTCAAAACCCCTCCAGACAAAGTTCTGAGTCACTGCCCTTGCAGGTTTGCTTCACTTGGTCAGTGACCCTGTGGAACCTAAAGACAGGAGCTGAGCTCCACCCACAGCCCTCCCTGCTGCAGGTGGGAAAATTCTCAGCTGCTTTGTCATGAGCTTTTTAATGGCCTGCCTGCCCCACCTGGGCAGAGATCAAGGCATTGAGATGGGGGTGTCCACAGAAAGGTCATTACAGTTTACAGCAGCAAAGAGGAATGTGGTTGGTATCTCTAGGAAGAACTTTTGCCAGATGAAAAAGTTCAATTTGTCCAGAAGAGCTTACTGAGTCACTGGCTAGTGGTCACCACTAGAAAGGAAGACAGTTAGACTAATGTTTTGTAATATTTTACTTTTATTTACACAATTGCTTCAGGTAATGAGGTCTGGGGAGGGAGAAGGCTCTGAAACAGCCACCAGGCCCGGGCTCCAGCAGAGCAGCACAGCCAACGCAAGGCTGCTGGCAGCTTTTCTTTCTACACACAACCACAAAATTAGACTGAAGCCTGCCAGAAGCTGTCATCTAAAGATGTAAAACCTCTGTCACTAGAATTTCTGCAAGCATGGTGCTGCTGCAGCCCAGCAGAGGCAGTGGCACAGCACGTGCTGCCAGCCACCTCCTGCTCTCACCATGACATTTAACTGCCCCTTCCACTGTCTGCTTGTTAAGGATTTATAACTTGGCTGCATGTGCTCGCTGCTCTCTGAAGGTTGGCACACAGCTCTTTCCTGTGGTGTTTTCACCACATTTTACTTTATTACTTGTCGGTATTTTATTCTCCTTGGCCCAGGAATAGCCTGACTCTAACCTCAGCATCATTAAGACCTCCATAGGGCCTCACACACTACATGGGTACTTTAACAAACAAGAAAATAAGAGCAAGTCTCACCTCTTATATTAGATACCTAATGCCCCAGTGAAGATGTGGCTCTTGGGGCTGGTGGTAGCAGCAGGTGACTGGCCTGTGGCATGCAGGGTGCTCTCAGGCAGCCATCCAAACTGTGTGGGAGAGGCTGGCAGGAGCCAGTCCCTGCCTTCTCTGTCAAGCTGCTTCCTTGCCTGGGTCACCTGGCTCAGTACCTGAGCACTTCACACCAGTGCTTCCACCTCTTGGTTGTTATGTCTTGGTGGTGGTGGTGAGGCTGAGCTGAGCTTCAAATTACCAACCTAGTCCATTAGTGAGATGGGTCCAGTTGGGAGTTAAAGACCCCTTGCTGCATGAATGTGTGTGCTGGTACTACCAACACCAGTGTACACCAGCCTCTGCCCAGTGAAACCACCTGCTAGAGCCAGCACTCCTGCTCTGGCCTCCATGGGCTGAAAGTGGCTGTAAGGCTGAGAGTTCTCCCTGCAAATTCAGAGATCTGGAGAGTAAATTGTCTTCTGTAGCTGCCTCAGCAGCTGTCCTGTGTCAGGTGATGGCTTCAACTTCCATAAGTGAGCAGCCCTTGGCACTTGGTGACACTGAGTTGGAGAAGTGAGCTTGAGTGCAGAGGAGTAGCAGATTCCAGACGCAATGAGTGAGATTTAAACTATATAATCCTTGTAAATAAGAAACCTTTATGCTGCAGGCTGTGCCTGAAGAGGCTGGGATGAATTCTCCTTGCTGGCAGAACAGCTCAGAGGCAGTGGGGTGCTGGTACCTCTTCTTTCATCCCCTGCTTAGCTAAAGCCAGGGAGCCTGTTACACTCGACAGCTGGTTAGCAAAGCCCTGTTCCCATTCATTCAGAAATGCCCTCTTGGTGCTTCTTTGGATAAAAAGTTTTTGCTATAGGTGGTCTTCTGGGTAAAAGCTGCTGTTTCCTGAGATGAAGGGCCTTGTGCTTAACATTTTGTGGTGGAGGACTTGCAAGGCCATCCTACCTTAGTTTCTAAGGTAAGAGCTTACCTTGGAACAGATGCACAGTTAAAATAGAGGCCACCTGAGTATATATGACTGACTTGAACGTGATTGCAGGATCACCAGGTGAACACAGGACAGGATGACAAGTTACAGGAACTTTACCTTTTGAGTTTGCCAGGGCTGTAGCCTCAAAGCTGAATGTTCACTGCATTCCCATGTTCCATCATCACTGAGAGCCTTAGAAGTGTTTGCAAGGCTATTGGCAAAAGGTCAGCCTGGCAGAAATGATAGCACAAAGCAGTGAATGCAAATAACTCAATGGCAATCTGTTCTGATGTGGTTTTCCTGGATGCCTAAGGAAGGCTGATGCTTGTTTGCTCAGGAAACTCTTGGCCAACAGGAGAGAGGCTTGGGAGATGTGATCATCATGGCCAGGGCAGACAAGGTGTTTCTAGGTCTTCTGCTCTTACAGCAATGAGGAGGCTGGGCTACAGGAGGATCAGAGGCTTACAGGGTAAGATTACAGAGGCTGAAAGCTGTTGGCATATTCATTTCTGACAGGTGACTTCTGAGGTACCCATGGTACCCATGGTACAGGAGGTGAAAACTGACAATCCCAGAGTTGGGCTCCTGTGCAGGTTTCTGACAGGGTCTGTGCATTCTCAGAGCCCAGGGTGTGTGCATGTGGCAGCCCTTGCACTTCAGGTAGCAGAGAAGAATCATAGGCTCTAAATGCTTCCTGCCCCACATTTATTCCCATAAGACACACCACAGAAGCTCTTCCTAAAGCTGGGCTTGTTGACCGAGGGATCCACAGTACTCTGTTTAGGCTCCCACGAGTCTGCTGGGGACTGGTGTGAGCCAGGCAGTGCAAGGAGGTGAAGGCTGGCACCAGTGTCTCATGGGCAGAACTGCCATCATGTGGCCAAAATGCCTCAGAGAGCAGCCTTGAGAGGCAGAACCCCAGTGGTGGTGAAGAGCAGGGTGTTCTGAGACACAGTCCTGTCCCAACAGCCAACTCTTAACAGCTTTGGGCTAAGTTGGGAAGCAAACCAATTTTTTTTCCAAGTTAAAATGCAAAAGAATATATACTAAATTACAGTAATTCAATAGAAAAAAAAAAAAAAGTACTCTAATGCCTGTTAAAGCCACTACTTAACTACTCTCCCACAAGGAGGATCCCAGTTCATGTCCCCTTGGTGTTGCTTTAGTTAATCATCTATTCTATATGGAAAAGTGTAGCCAGGAGGAGAGGAAAAGCAAGGGCTTCAAGAGGAATAAAAGACAACAATTTGAGGGGAGTAAGGAACGGAAAAGGGAGAAAAAAAGACACCTCAAGAAACAAGGGAAACTGAGACAGGACCACAGAAGAGGAGGCAAAAAGTGGTTGGCTGTGGCGTGGCAGAGTTGAGAGGAGAGGCTGGGAATGACCTCAGCCAGGTCCAGCACAATGGTTAGTTGGGTCTAAGAGATCATGTGTTTTGCTGGGGCTTTCCATGGGACCTGTGCTGCCTTGCACCCAGGCTCAGAAACCCCAGCTAGCCTGGGTCAGTCAGTCTCTGGTGAGTACTAAGCTCACTTGGCTGCACTGCTTTGAGAAGTGTTACTAGTGAAGGAGCTGGGTAGGGAGGTGCATCCCCTGCAAATCTGTTGCATCTCATGTAGGAATTTACATTAAAAAGGGAACTTCACCTTTAGTTAAACTGCTTTTCCTTCTGAAGTAGCAGAATCTCTGGTTCTGAGGAGCTTCAGCTTTCGAAGAATGGAAACAAACTAAAGGACAGTGGGGATGGGGCAATGGGGTCTCATTTCAACCCTCTCAGCTGCAAGAAAAAGCCCATTCCAAACAACTGACCTAAGCAGCTTACCAGTACTGGGCAAGGGTAATGCCTAACAACTGTGCAAAGGAAAAGTGTCTCTGCCTTGTGATTTCATTTTTATGTCTCTGTTAAAAGAAAAAATTAATACCTCTTTGAGAGGTTTCACTTGTAAAGAAGAGTCCAATAGCATAACAGCACTTGATCAGCACAGGAAAACATCTGCAGTGGTGGGCACAGAAGACTCCAGAGGATTGGTTCCAGTGCTGCACATGGCAAACACAGCAGTGTAGTGCTCTGGGCATGATGGGACAGCTTGTGTTGGCACAGCCAAAGTGAGATGCCCTAGGAGTGCTGTAGGTGTTACACAGCACAGCCCCTAAATGGGGCTTTAAAAGAATACCCTGGAGTAAATTAAAGCCCATAATCAACTCGAGCATCTCTGTCGATCTCATGAATCATTAAAAACCTCATTTGCAACCCCACAAGCAAAACTGTTCTTAAAATTAAGTAGAGCTCCCTAGCTACTAGTACTTAAATGAGATAAAAGCAGCAGGGCTCCACTTGATGGATGGTTCCCTTTTAACATCATCAGGAGTAACTGTTTGCTTAGGAGAGGGGCTTTGATCTTACCTCCAGCTTCTAAATGGGGTAGAAAGAAGCAACCTCCCAAAGAAGACAGAGCTCATGGAGACTTCCTGGCTCCCGGCATAGACTTCCACAGTTTAATGTTGTGTTACTTACTTGAGTGCAAGTTAACTGGTTCTAGGGCTGAAACGTGGCAGTTTGAGAGTTGCTGCTCATGAGGTGCAGAGGGAGTTTCTCAAGTGTTTACCAGTTTTCTGCTGTCCCCCAAACAGAGCTTTGGGGGATCTGTAGGTAGGTCTTTGCTTACCTAGAGATCAAAAGGGACCAGCCCTCTGCAGAATCCAGTACAACTGCAGCAAGTCCTTGCGACCTGTAAGATGCTGTGTGCGTTAGGTGACAGTGAGACACTGACATGTTTTCATTTTTAAAACATCTCACAATGGAAGACAAGGCGTTCACAGGAGTTTTAGAGACTTTATTTATGTATAAACAATTTAAACACTTTGCCATAAATTATCTTTGCCTGTCTCTAGTCTTTGCTTAGCAGCAAATTAAAATTAATATAAAAACTCAATGACAATTCATACATGTATTTTACAAAAAAGTTCTTGTACCAAAGTTCTTATTAGACTTTTTTTCTTTTTCTTTCTTTTTTTTTTTTCTTGTTTTGTTGTTTTGTTTTTTTTTGTGGTGACTGTAATGTGATTGTCTCAGTTTCTCGACCAAACAAACACACTAATAATTTTTAAATCTGAAACAGTGATTGTGCCTTCTGGCTGATGTATGTACAGGGTGATCTGACGTGGTGCCCATTTGCAATAGTGTAACACAATGCCCACAGCTCTACTGGAACTGATACCAACAAACTACTGAATCTAAACAGACTACACCCTGTAACTGTGTTATACTGTCCACAATGGAAATCTTCAAAGACAAACAGAGTATGAAATTTATTTGTAGTGATTTATAGCCACCAATTTTGAATGTAACTTTACACTCTGCCCTCTTTGAGTAAGTTAAGCTTCAGGCCAGACAAGTGGAGGGTCAGAGCGCAAGTGTGGTTTTGTTACTCTTAAATATATTTTTCTTTACTATTTCCAGTGCGCTCTCACTTGCATTCTCATTGTCCTCCAGTTGCTACACACAAATCACCCCAAAGTCATGTTTTAAATGCACCTGTATTTTGCTTTAAATGAAAACCTCTTGGATATTTATCAAACAAGCAGTCTGAATCATCTGTGTTTCATCAGCTGGTTAGTGAAAGTGGCCCACTTGGATTTCTTAGTTTGCTCACATGTGAATGGAGTGAGGTAATACAATACGAGGCCTTCTTTTTTGTTTTTCTTTAGACCCAGAACAAGCGGGTAATATTTCAGGGGTACTTTTTAATTTGTACGGTTAGAGTTTTCAGTCTGGCTTTAGTCCACTTCAGGATGTGGTTTTTAATCACTTGAACAGTAGCATTGAACTCAAAAAATATGAGCTTTTTTTGCCACTTTCTATCCCAGAGTAGCTCAGCCTAGTGCCCCCATTTAGGTCTTCATCTCCTTAGGAGAGGAGATAACAGTTACGACTACTGATTCATCCAGCAAAGGATGACAGCAGGTTAATTTGTTACCTCTTTCCCATTTCATTCTGTCTTAAAAACTGGATGTTGCTGCTACTGTCTGCTAGCTCTGGGTACTGCTCCACAGGCAGGACATAATATCCCTCGTAACCTTGAACCCTTCCCGTGTTCAGAAGCTGCTGCTTCTCTCCGTCTGTCCACAGGCGGCTGCCCTCTCGGCCATCCCGCGCCTTCTGCTGCTCTTTGGCCCAGGCCGAGGCCAGGGCTCGCTGCCGGGCCTGCTCCAGCACTCGGGCCTTCTCCTCGTCCAGCGTGTCGGGGGTCAGGCCGTAGCGGATGTTGAGCAGCAGGGTGGAATACTGAAACTCAATGTTGGTAAACCTTCGAGTCCTCCCGTTGACGAGGAGAGTGGGCTGGGAGACGGTGACGTTCACCCCGCTGTCCAGGACCTTCCTCCCGCTGGTCATCGCCAGGGTGACCAGGTCGCTGTCAGCCGAGCCGATCTTGACGAAGTAGTGGGCGTCCATCCCCTCGATGCTGTAGTGCAGTTTTTCCAGGTAATGGGCACCGTTCAGGACGGAGGCAACCTTCCTGCTGTCGTCCGTGGCCACGCTGGCCACGCCGGTGGTCACTCGGCCCTCCTTCACCGCAAACATGACCCCTTTGCCAATGATGGGGGTGGTCGTGGCGAACCAGTGGCCCGCCTTTTCTCGCACGCTGGCGTGGAGTCGCTTGGAGATCACCTGTCCCTCCAGGGCCATGAAAGCCTGCTTGTGCCTTTCCGTCGTCTGCTGAACTCCTGTAATGAGCTGGGGAAAGCAAAACAAAACAGGAGAACAGCAGGCAGAGCTGAAGGTGCTCAGTTCAGAGATCAATAGTAATCTGTACATGGCTTTTGTAAGGAAAGCCATGCTGTTAAAATTTCCACGCTAGGGGAAGCCCACCCTCAGTTACCCATCCACATCCACATCCTGTTCAGACCCAGGTAAATGCCCATTTGCCAAATTATATTGCTATTTGTTATAATAATCATTCATCACCCCTTGTAACGTATAAGCACCACAAATCTCAGTTTCAGCAAACTACAAAACGTCTGTCTCAAGACCCAAGCCTAGCACCATTTTAATCAAAGCAAACAGAATCAGGCTATTGAAAGGTGACACAACTTCTGGATGCTTCTGCCCAGAGATTTCAACCAGACTAAAGCACATATGAGGCTAAACCTTTCTGAATACAGCTGAGAGTTGGGCTCTAAAAGACCAAAGCAATTCTCAAAGAGGGGATTTAGACTCTCAGTGACTCAGAATCCCGTGAAAGCGGAATAGTAAGGATTGTATGATCATTTCTGTTGTATTACCCCAAATGTGAAGTAAGCCTAGCAAAGACTAAGTTTGGAATTGGCCTCTTTTAAGCTTATTAAATTAGTTGGAATTTATTATAAAGGTTGAAAGCATAAACCATTTTCCACCCTTAGCCTGACAGTATAAACAACTGGAGTTAATTGTGGTAACTGCAGGAGCAAACCAAAGCCTCTATGAAAAGCATCAGACAACAAATGATGAGACATTCTATTTCAGAGTGAGAAGCAGAACCATTTCGTAGCAGTACAGCAAGGACCAACCTAAGTTTATCCCAACACATATGCTATTAGGATGGTTTTACCAAAGATACAACAGATGATAAATTACTCTGACAAAGTCTCCCTTTGTCGTTGCTAATCAAGTTAATCGAGTTACAACTTGTTAATCAAGGAAGAACTCACTAAAAGACAAACTAATGACACTGTAATTATGATAACAACAAAGGCTGGCAAGTAAGACATATGTTCATTAGTATAAAATCTAGCTATACTCACTTGGTTTTGCACAGAAATAAATACTTGGCCTTCTGCTGTAACTACAGAAGAGCCAGCAGTCCTGTTCATAGAATGGGGCAAATTTATCAAGAAAAATAAGTTTGTATTTCTGCCTACCTGGCCATTTTCACATGCTTGACTCTCAGACAACTCGTATGGCGGTGACACAAAATATATTTTTGCTCTAGGGAAACCAGGAATAATGTTGCTAAGCTGAAATCCAAACATCACCAACCAGCTTTTGACATCTAAAAATCAAAAGTAAGCAGGCAAGTGAGAAAGAAATGTGTGTAATAAAGACAAGAAATCAAAAAGTTTTGAAAATTCATCCTTCAACTCCTTAATTTCAAGTAGCAGTGGAACCCATAATTCATATTACAGTATGGCACTTTGTTGTAGTGATCCAACTTGAACAGGCACAGGAAATGCTGCTTTAAATTTACCCTCAGTAGCTCACTACAGACAGACCACCTCTCCCATTCTTTTCCCATTACAGCACGTGGATCATCCCATCATTTTACTGTATGCAATACTAGTTCCATCTCTGGCACCTTCTGACGTGACTACTGTAACCTAGAAAGTGTATTTTACGATGATGCTTTATTAGGTTAACACTGCTAAAAAACATCTGCAAAGTCCTTTGGGATAACACAGGGCTTCTCTTCTGTCCTACGTCTAGTAGCTGTCATCAGGTCTCGGGAGGCTGCATTAAATGCAGAGAGAAGCTAGACTTGGAATTCAGATGTCTAAATTTAGGCACCATGAACATCCCACTCATCCCTCCAGGCCCAGTACAGAGGAGCAGGAGCTGCACGGGAGGGTTACAGCTCAGCTCTGGGGTGAGCTTCAGCAAGTTCCAGCTCTGGGCTCGGCCAGTACAAAACCTCCCTCTTCATATCTAGTTGAAAAAGCTAAGTAATTAAAGGAATAACAGTAATTCTCACTCAGCAGGTAGTAAGAACTAATGATTTTCGTTATCAGAATGATGTTTTTAACCAAAAAAAGTGCCTGTGAGCCCATTTGATATTCCTGGCTGTGGTGGAGATGAGCAGCAGCGGGAGCACGGGCACCTCGTTTGAGCCAGACCTACATTCCTGGGCACTTCTATTTAAAAAAGTCCCTTGTGTCTTTTCCAGTGGCCTTCCCTCTCCACTGGCCTGCAACAGCTACTGGTGCTGCCCCTGCCCCCTGCCAGCCTCTGTGCCACCCTGTGTCTGCAGCAGGTGGGTGCCCAGCAGGTTCCCTCCGGGCACCCTCAGCCACCACATGGCACCCTCCTGCTGCTGCCCAGCCTCCCTGCCCAGCACTGTTAGCAGAGTATGGCACAACACTGCTTGCTTGTAGAAAGTTGACAGGAAAAGTCTCCTTTTCTCAGCCACTCTGACACTGAACTATAGCAAAATACTCTGCTGCTATGAAGCTACTTGGAGGTGTCTCTCATCACACAGTGCCCACCACCTCTTGCTTTAGCTGGGGGCAGCACAGGGCTTACTGCTCCTTTGTAAGGCTTCAGTGTGTTTGATTGTGCAGTGGTATCTCCTGAGCAATTCACCTCAGCTGCCTTAGCTCCACAGAAAGGCAGAGGAGCTCTGTACAGTGGTTACTGTTTTGCTTAGCTCATGTGCTTTGCAGCACAGCACTTACTGCGGGAATTCCTTCTCAGCAAAGCCTGGGAATAAAGCAGTGTCAGGGGTTAGCAGGAAGAATGGATTGGGGTGGGGAAGCAGTCTTTTTTTAAATGATTTTTTTTCTGTTCGGGTGGTTTTTGAACTAGGACAGCCCAGGGGCCGCCATCATCACTTCTTGTGCAAGACAGTCTGTTTTGTCCATACAACAAACATTTTCGTGGCAAAGGAAGTCTTTTTACAGACTACAAGGTGTGTGTTATACCAAAATGCAGTCTATCTTCCTGGATTTTCATCCAGTGGATGAATAAATTGAGTGCAACTTCAGAACCTAGCAAAATAACCTAAGATGACACTGGAAATCTAAATCAAACAGTGCTGGAAGTAGAATTTTCTTGAATTAGGGTAACAAAATTTGATCCCAAGGTAATTTTAGTCCCTGATATTTATCAGAAACTGTACTAAATGTAACTTGCTATGTAGGTACAGCAGAACCTGTGGTATATATGTTAAACATACGGTCAGGTCCTGATGTACTAATGAGACTTGCTGTGTTTTTCTTGGAAGGAAATGCACACTTTTCTTGAAATTCAAATTACTGCTAAAATTCAGATAGTTCCCTTTAAAAAATGATATCACTAATTCTTGTAAACGGCATATTCCATTCTGAGAAAAGCTTTTCCTGAAGACAAATTAATTACCTTTCTTTTTAGAAACTGCCAGCAGCTAGTTCAAGTACTGTGTGATCTTACTAAGTGAAAAATTATTACTAATTAAGCAGAGGTTACAAGTTTTACCCAATTCTAACATAAGCAATCAAAACTACTTTAATTGTTTTTCTTTCTTAGCTCTACACATTCCATTGTCTTTCAGGAGGATATAATAATAATAATAAAAAAATCACAAATCAAGATTTTTTTTTCTTTGTTTTTAAAGACTAAAGACTGTTTGCGTATTAAAAGTTAAATGGGAAAAAAGGTTTAATTAAATCCATTCTTGCTGCTAATTTATAATGTGCCCGTGGGCTCAGTCAGCAGTTAATTTTGAAAGTAGCCCTGAAGGGAGGGGATGCTGAGTAGTTCTCATTTTTGACTAACCTGCCAGCAATTCTTTTGGTGACTTTGCTTTTCTTTATATAAAATGAGGATGAACACATCTTCATACAGTACCTGTTTAACAGGAAGAGTGAGACTGTGGCTGTGCTGAAATTATTTAGGCAAAATGACCCAGCCCTGGCCCATAACTCACTGTGGCTTCTCATTTAGTGCCCTTCATTCTGGGAGGAGCAGTCTCTAAGATTCAGGACCAGACAGTCCTTCTCAGAGCACAAAAAGGAAAAAGGGAGGTTTCAGCAAATGGCTCGTAAGGAGAAGTCTGATTTCTTTCCCAAATCAACGCCCAAACTGTAGTGTTACTTACACGAAATGTAAGGCAGCCTTACCTGTTACATAATTCTTTAGATCCAGTTCATTGCTGAGAGGGTTGTTACTCTTGAACATGTAGAGATTGAAAGGAGACGGTTCTTTACCAATGTTTTTCCACATGGTATAATCGGGAGATGTCCAGCGGCCAGCCAGGACATCATAGTCCCTTTGGGTAAAATGGACGAGTTTGGTTAAAGGATCATACAGCCCTCCATGGAACCCAATAACCAGCTGGAAATCGGGGTTAGAGTCATAATAAATCTCCCCATACGCCGTGTACTGCAGCTGTTTGATCATGAGCCCGTTGATGCTGAACACGGCCAGCGGAGTGCCCGTGTTATCAGAGGCGACATAATACTCCTCCCCGCTGCTGCTCTCCATTGCAAAGAGGTGGCCTTGCAGATCGTAGTACAAAGAGGTAATTTCGGAGTTGGAGTGGTTGTAGACGTGAGTCACCCTCGTTGGATTGTGCAGATCGGCATAGAAGTACTGCAGGTGATGGCCCAGGTTAGTCTTGCAGGAAGCCCTCCGGCCCAGCCCGTCGTAGCGGTACTGAACGCTCCACCCGTTCGCTTTGTTGTAAGCTCTCGTCAGCAGTCCTTTGGAGTTGTACTCGAATACATCCGAGCCCCGCTGGCACAGGAAGCCGTCCTCATCGATTCTATAGGGGACGTCACCCAGGCGCGTGATCCTGTCTCGCAGGTCGTAGCGCAGGGGCATCAGGCGCACGCTGTTGCCGGGGTTCAGGAGGTGCAGGTTTCCGTTCAGGTCGTAACTGTAACGCCAGGTGGGCCTGTCGTTCACCGCCACGCTCTGCAGCTGCCCGTCCCCATCGTAATCGTAGGTGTACTTGGTGGTGTTGGCGTATGGGCCGAGTTTCAGCTCCCGTTTGGTCACCCTTCCCATGCTGTCGTACTGCACCGTCATCCAGTACATCAGCGACCGGAACATCTCGTACTGAACCTCTTTAATGCGGCCGTGGGTGTCGAAGTGCTTGCTCAGCGTCATCACCGCCGTGGTGATGATTTGGTTGATGTCGTAATAAATGACTCCAAACTTGCCAAAATGCTCTACTTTGCCAGAAATCTCGTCGTAGCGGTAGAGATCAACCGGGAGAGGGGTCTCGCTTATGATGGGTTTGATGCTTGCGATTCGAAAGCTGTTATCGTGATAGGTGTAATCGAACCTCGCGTTCACCATCCCTTCCTCAGAGAACCTGTAGATCTGCTTGTCGACCAGGGGGCCGATTTTCCGGTAGCGGATTGTGCAGGAGAATCCCCCGCTTTGCAAATTCACCATTTTTAGGACCCCCGTAGTCTCGTCGTACCCAAAGGTAACCGCGGTGCTGTCGTAAACGATTTCCGACAGTTTGGAGAGCTTCCCGTACTTGTAGAAGACTTGCCGGCCGGTACCTAAAAAGGATGTTTTCAAAATCCTCCCGTCATCGCTGTAATCAAAAATGACCGAGGCGTTGCTTTCGGGAGGGTTGTAAATGTTCCTGATGTAGCCAACAGAGGTGTGAGTGGACACGCTGTGCCGGGCCACGCTGGGCATGGTGACGGCATGGAGCCGGTCTGAAGAGTCGTACTCAAAGATGTACTGTCGTTGACTCTGAAGCAGTAGGACCATAGACTGCAGGGGAAAAAACAAACTCAATTAATCCACAGTTACCAGCTGGTAACTCGCATGTGACCTGTGACAGGGCGTTAAGGAACGGGTGACTGAAGAGGAACTAATGTGAAATGAATAAAATCAGAATTAGATGCATTAGTTAGGGTCCCAAAGCTGCCCAGGAATATTGTCAGGCTGCCAGAAGAGAGGATCTGCTGCTTGGGAAACAATGCGCTGCCACTCGGTCTAGATTAGTGACCTGTCTGCTGCCCTCCCTTTAAGAGGAATCCTTTTTTTTTTCTGAGGGATGCAGAGAAGTTGGATAAATGGTGTGATTTATCTTTCTGCCATTGCAATTTGCAGCTATGGCTGTGAAATACGTGAGAGCAGCAGCCCTGGTTTGCTCAGAACAACAGATTCAAAGAGGGGGAAGGGACACTAACATGCAATTTGGATGTATTAAAGGTGCTTTTATGGTTGAAGGGTCTTAATCAGACTGAGTGCAAATGCATTACCATATTTTCATTTAATCAGGAATAATTGGAGATGAATTACCTGTTTCTACCTGAGCCTTTTGTCAGGTTTAGGCATGCATTTTTGGTCTTAATTAAGCACCATTCATCCTGTTAGCGTATGTCATTATATGTCAGCTTTCAGGCAAATATCAAAAGACACAAAGCACAAACAAAGCATCTCCCGTTAAAAATTAGTCAAATTCAGTTGACTAATTGAAAAATAAGGAATTTGGAGAGCAGGTACAAAGGGCTTCTTACCAGCAGGAATACATCAAATCTTAGATAACTCGCTTGTCGCAGCTTTGCAGTTCCCTTTGCAGCTAACCCCAAAAGGCCAGACACCATCACCTACCTTTTCCAGATAGGTGTAGCTCCAAACCTTCCCGTCTGCGAACATGCGCGAGGTGATCCTGCCTTGCTTGTCGATGTCCGTCCTCTCGCTCATGGCGCCGCGCTGCAGCCCGGCCAGGCGCCCATTGAAGAAGTAGGACACGTTGACGGCAGCCAGGCCACTGCTGGGCAGCCACAGGAAAGGCCTCCCTAGCTGGTCGTAAATGATCCTCAGCGTAAACTTGCGGTGATCGTCGTAGATTTTTTCTGTGCGTATGTTCCGGTCGTAGTCGATGGACAGCAAATTGCGTCCGTGCACCTGTGGATGGATGCAAGCAGTCTGCGCTCAGTCAGCGGCACCTGTCGGCGTGAAGGCAACGTGTGCAACGGAGAGCTCCACTCCCCGTGCTTCTGAGGAGAGCTGCACGTCTTCCTACCAACTACCTGGCCTCTGCTGTCTATTTCTCAGTGTGCTCGACTTCTCACTATATGAGACTTCTCACTTCCAGTGGTTTATTGAGACCCCACCTTGAGTGCTATGTCCAGTTGTGGACACTCCAGTTCAGAAAAGATAGAGATTTGCTGGAGAGTCCAGTGCAGAGCACCAAGATGATTAGGGGAGTGGAGCATCTCCCTGCTGAGGAGAGGCTGAGAGAGTTGGGGCTCTTTAGCCTGGAGAAGAGGAGACTGAGGG
>JANHGL010011742.1:0-64993 GCA_024611195.1 Ceyx melanurus | reverse complement strand
ACTTTTCTCAATGTCATCCAATGACAGGACGAGAGGCAATGGGTGCAAGTTGGAGCACAAGAGGTTTAGGGTCAACAAAAGGAAGAATTTTTTCCCAGTGAGGGTGCCAGAGCTCTGGAACAGGCTGCCCAGGGGTGTTGTGGAGTCTCCTGCTCTGGAGACACTTAAGAGCCGCCTGGTTCTGTTCCTGGGTGACTTGGTCTAGGTGCCCCTGCTCTGGCAGGGGGGTTGAACTAGATGATCTTCTAAGTCCCTTCCAACCCCTAATATCTGTGAATCCTGGGCTATTTCCCACCTGCCTCCAGCATGGGATCTCTGGTCCTACAGAGAAGGGCTTCCTGTTGTCAGCACAACAGACCGACTGCACACCTGGGTTTTCGAGTGTCAGCACTTAGCAGAGAAACTAATTATTTTAAGTGGAAGTGAATTTTCTACTTTAGCCTTTTCTCCCTACAATGACTCCAAGAACAATAGAGAAAATGCTAATTTTGTGTCTTCATTGAGTTTCAGCTGCTTAGGTTTGTTACTTTCAACACCCTGCTTACAAAATTCACTCATTTCATGTTCTCTTCAATTACTGTCCAAATATTCAATGGCAACCTGATCACTTTGGATGGGTTTCTTTTCTTCTGATGAAAAATCCTGATCATACTGGCTACCAAAGATGGACTTCTAGTTTTGAGAAACAAAAGTGCTAAATAATTAAATTATTTTTTTTTGGCCACTTTGTTCAGTTTAAAGTGTTTCGGTCCCAGATTTTTAAGGGCATTTTTTTGTTGTTTAAATAAAAGAGCAAAAAGAAACAAAGGATCATAAGCATATCAAATGGAGAGGCTTCTAGTGAGAGTGCTGTGATTAGGGATGCCTAAATAAATTCACCAGAGGCTAAGACACAGAATTCAGGCTAATGCTGTAATCTGATAAAGCTTCTTAAGTAATTTAATTGTAGATGGATCATTAATAAAGTAGACATTTTTAAATTAGATATAATTTGAGAGCAATGACTACTTAAAAGGTATTCATCAGTTTCTTGGAATTTGTTCTTCAGCTTATATTTCACTGTAGCTTTGATTAAGCAACGTTTTTTTCTTATTCAAAATTAAACTGCACATCAAACAATATGTAAATTAGCCCTGAGCCTCTCTCAAGGACATAAAAGTTATTCTGAGATATTTTCACTGGCAGGGGTAAACTCAATTCCCACCTCAACCAACTCTGCAGGAATTCAGTTATACAGAAAGCAAATTCAGAATTAATACAACTTTGTGTTTGCAAAGAAATAATTATTTCAAATTATCTCTCATTATCCTATTTTTTCCATTAATAAAATTTAGCTCTTTAACAGTTCACATTTCCTCAGTGGGCAATTATTAGAAGAGGCTCTTCCCTGTAGGTTTTCCCAAAGGTTATCCCAGCAGCAACTTCTCTTCTGATTCACAGATAAAGTTGTTGGGTTGGTTTTTTTTGGAACACCTTGGCCAAATAAACAATATTCTGTTTTCCATTGTAATGGAAACAAAGCCAGGGAAGCTAAACTCAACATCTGTACTTTTTCAACTGGTTTTGCAAGTGCAGGATCAATTCTGATGACAGAGACATATCAAAAGCCTTCCCTTCCCTGAGTGCCTGGGGAAGCAGAAGAGAGCTTCACTCCTCAAAAACATTTAGTGATAACATTAAAGGGTTAGGGTAGGGCTGAAAGGTCCCAAGTTCTTAAGGACAGGCAGATTTTCTAATAAGCAAGTAAAAAACAATTATTTCAGAAAAATCAGAAATGGAATTTTAGCCTTCGGGCTGGTTTGATTGTCTTTTTTTTTCTCCTAAAGCTTCCAAAAGCAGTTGGGATTTCCAGAGTTTCTTCCCTCCATTACAGTAACATGCACATAAAAAAGTCTGACTCCAGGTATCTTCTCAAAAAGATGATAAAGGTTCTTAGTCTTTTTGGCATCGAAAACTAAACTATTAACATTTCTTTGTTCAATGATTACCCAGACAAAAGCTATGCAGACACACAAACATCCCTTGGAGAGTAAAGCACCTGCTTGGATAATTCAGTATCTTCATTTTCACTGGTAAAATAAGTAAAACCAGAGAGTGTATAATTGTAGTGTCATATTAATTATATAGTAACCCAAACAGAATGACTACCTCCCACTCTTCCTGGGAGCACTAACAACACTAATACAAGAGACTACTTAACCAGCTCTCTTTTGTTCTAGCACCTACACACAGGGTACTCTTCCCTTGGCTGCTGCTGCTGCTGCACAAGTGGCTGCAGCCAGAGCCCTTTTATGCCTTGGTGAAGGTCTGGCACCGGAACAGAAATGCTTCAGAGAAGCATCTTACCAAGACTTTCTCTCCAACTACTGCAAAATGCTGAACGTGTGGTGCATAAAATAGCAGTGGGCAGCTAAGTGGGCTAAAGAACATAAGGGTGAAGGGCAGGGCTGCCTTTTTTGGTCTGCAGAGGCCAACACACTCAGCAGCAGATGGGCAGCACTGCCTGAAGAATCACAGACTGGGTTGGGTGGGAAGGGACCTTTCATGCTCATCTGGTCCAACCTCCCTGCAGGGAGCAGGGACACCTGCAACTAGAGCAGGGTGCTCAGAGCCCTGGCCGACCTCACCTGGGATGGTACCAGGGGTGGGGCAGCCACCACCTCTCTGCAGAACCTGGGCCTGGGTCTCACCCCCCTCAGTGTTAGAAATTCATTCCTTAGAGTCTGAATCTCCCCTTTTTTAGTTTCAAACCATCACCCCTTGTCCTGTCTTAAGAGGTCCTGCTCAAAACTCTGTCCTCATCTGCTGAGGAAAAGGTGTGTGGAGAATCCCATGTGATGGCATTCCCAGTAACACCCGCCCCTGAACTGGGGATTCAGGAGATGGCTCTGGCCACTCACCCTGCTTTCTGGTGCCAGGGTAACCCCCCTGCAGCAGTGCTCCCCATCTGCACCCCTCCGTGGCACAGCTGTCCCAGCTGCTGCAACCCACCCTGCCCACCACCTGCTCCCCCCGAAGTTCCAGCACACTCGCTCCCTTTCATTCACTAAACCATTTATAAAGATGAATTAGCATAAATGAGATGCAAATAAATTCCACTCTTTCTCCCTCATTTTCAAATTTCATCTTCCGTCCACTCAACCTGTTTTAATCTCATAGTGATTTTCATTTAAAAGAGCTAAATGGATATGTGATTATTGTTACAGGAACTAACACCAGACAATTAAATGTTGAGGTGTTGCTAGATAAAGCAGTGTTTTGATTTGCATAAACATGATGCAAGAAAAACCATCTCAGGCAAGGTTTCAGCTCTAAGACGTGTTTAACTTCAGCTAATTACCACAAGTACCTCTATTAAGTTTTTAGCATTGAGAGTTAGGATTACAGTGACTTCATTGCAGGGTCCTATTTCTTTTCAACAGCTAGTCAAAATGCAGTGCTGATCTGTTTTCTACTTATGATCAACTTCTTCAGGTCAACACATCAAAAATCAATTACACAGCCATGAAATTTAGGCATTAAGGATTAGCTGCTAATCTCATTCCATTTCTTGTCTAACCTTCCCCCTCTCCCCAGTAGGTGCATTCTCAGCGTTGGTGAGGATAAGGAGGGACTTGTTAATTCAATGCTGTGAATTAGATGTTAAGCAACAGGAAGATGCCAAAATTCAACATCTGAGTCTTGCTGGGTTTTTTTATATAGTGCTACAGAATTGTCTAGCTATATTGCAGTTAAAGTATCACCCTGAATGCCCAGAACTGCATTTCGTGTCCAATGATGTTGAAATAATTATTAAAAGAACTGAGACCTGATCAGTGGTGCATTTGTTTTCTGCCCACTATCTAAAAGCCCTTCCAAAACTATATACTGAAGCAGCCAGTGAAAGTTTAGATACTTTAGGGGTGAAAAACAGGCCAGCTAAGCACTGAAAGGGATTAATCCAGCTGCAGCAGATCTTTAATTTGCCAGGGGATGGATTACATGACCTGAGTGTCTGTCTTATCCTATGCGTATGACTTTGTAATTATGGCAATTATTTTCCAGTCGTGCCATTTGGGAAAGGGAATAAACACAAGATGCCTGTCTCAGTGAATCTGCAGGGGGATTGTACAGAGGCAGAGTGTAACTGCTCAAGCTGGAGTTGTGTCTGCTCCCCAGGACTAACTGTGCTAAGTGTGCCACAGCACTTTCCCAAATGGTGAGTGGTTGGATTCCCCCCCCATCCCTCCCTTCAGCAGCAGAGTGACTTGCAGCAGTGTTCTGGGTACTTTTACCAACAGAATACTCTGAGTAATGAAGCTTTTCTAGCTGACTGCAGCAGGTGATTCCATGCAGTTAACTCAAAGATTTTCATACCGAAGACAATCCCAGATAGCACATTTTCAACAAGTAAAAATAGGAAAGACATGTCCCTTGAAATGGAAAATTAATTTTCTGCCCAGAGAAGAAAAAATCATGATTGTAATGACAGATTCTACTCACCCTGAGCTTTCTTCCAAACACAGTCACTTTGCCTTTAATCTGTTCCTTCCTCAGCCGCCATTCAATTGAGTTTAAACCATTCTCCATTGGTAGAGAAATATTGCACCGTCCTATGGTGGGAGTCACAGTCCCAGCCAGGACATGAGGCTCGCTGTGAAAGCTAATGCTCATGCCATTGGCATACATCACTCTCAAAGTACCATTATTACAGAGCTGGTAGCTGTTCCTCACTTGATCTACAGCAATAACGAAAAGAAAATAATTTAGCTACACCAGTCATAAAGAAAACATATAGCTTAATTTGATTGGTTTTTTATTGCACTCCTGTTGATGTTAAATGAAGTCAGCCTGCAATTACCATTTACGTGGTACTATGGTGGAAATTACAGATGTTACTGATTCATGCAAAGAACAGTAGTGTAACAGTGAGCCTGCAGAGAGATACTGTGTTTATTTCATTATGTTTTCCCTTCAGTCTTAATTGTGAATCAAAATGCACAATGATATGTGTTCAACCACGTAATTTATTTCTAAAATGAACAAAAGCTCTTGAAAACTGAACTGCTGGATAAACAACAAACCATTCAACTCCAGGACAAAAAGACAAAAATAGAAGACTGCTGGGCTCCTTATGAGCGGGAAGAGGCCTCTTCTTTTTCTTTCCCTCTCTTTAAAAACTGTCTCCAAGCACAGAGTTACGGTTTGGCTTTAAATCCACAAGGGGTGAGCTTCCTGCAATGCAAGCTGGCAGCCACAGGCCTTCACTTGCCTGCCTTCCTGCCACCCCACCAGAGGTGCTCACCTGGCCTCCTGCCCATTGGAGCCAAGTTATAAAAGGAATGCTGTGCTTCTGTGGCTGTGCAGCTCTCCAGCCATGCCCATTCTGAGCCAGGATGGAGCAGTGCAGCGTGCAACTGTCACCAAAGCATCACTATTTGTCTGACAGAAGGACAGCATCTCCGTAATTAATCATCTGGTATAAGAGAAATAACTCCTTTGTAACCGAGGCGTCACGGTAGAATCGTCTACAAATGTTGACATTTATGTCAGGAGGAGAGTATTGTTTGATGATGATATTCTTATTCCAGTGACATTGTATCTTAACTGAAAAAAAACCATCACTCACCAAATTCCTTTCAGTCTGCCTCTGACAGCTGACTGGTTTTGCTTCGTCAGATACAATGCCTGGGTGGTGCTGGGAAGCTCTAAGCAAACATGTCACCACTCAGTCACTGCTCTCTAACTGTGGTGCAGGATCACCCACGCCCTGCTCGTTCTACCCTGGTGGATCAATTGGGAAGATTCAATTTCTAATAGCAGGAGGCTGCCTGAGCTTCCCTCTCTCCAGAGGGATCTCTACCCAGAAAACATTCATCACTCACACTGCATCTCTGAAGTCAGGACCAATTTTGCAGTGAATGGCAGCACTAGCCTACACCAGCAGGTAACAACTGTAGATATTTGACAGAAGGCATGACTGGGAAATGGCTCTTACCTGTCCTGAAGACCTGTCATTTTAGGAACGAGCTTTTCTTGCAAACCTCACACCTTTTTCCCCCGCTCGCGAGCGCGTGAATAACACGACTCTTTGTGTTTTCTCAGGTGGTGTGTGTGATTAGGAGAGGTGCTGAGGGGTGTGCTTTGGTACCTTGAACAACTGTATAGGAAGCCTCCACGGAGGAGAGATTTGTGATGACCGTGACATCGTCGTCCCGGTTAGAGTTCTCGATGTCGATGGTAATGGACTTCTCCATTTCCCGATGCAGACTGGTCACCACTCCCGTGGGCCGTGTCACGTTGGTCAGACGCCCCTCATGATCATAGCTAATAGAAAAGTTAGTGAGAGCAAAAAAAGCATGAGGATATATGTTCATTCCAATACCCGATGAATTAATAATGCACCACATTCGTGCCAAAAAAAACCCCCACCCCAAAGAGATTTTCAAGAACATCTTGGCCATGCCTATTTGTGTTCTTGAGAGTCTACAATGATGAAATAATAATTTGTAGAAATATTGATCTCAACTACAGGAGTGGGCTAGCATCTTTGAAATAGTTTAATTAAATTACTTCAGATACACAGAGTGGTGGCTAGAACAATTATATAGAGTAAATTTATCTGTATTTTAGTCGTTAAGGAGGTGGATTTATACAATTGCATACACTGCACATTTGCTATTGAATTCTTAGTGGAAACTAGTAAGTATGGTTTTAAGTGACATATCAAGGAATAGACTTGCCATAAGAGATTAAAAAAACCCATCAACTTGAGAACATAATTTAATTTAGACCTTATTTGTGGTATTGAATGGCATTTTAGGGTCAGCGTTTTGGCTTAAAGCAATGAATGATGAGGAGTTAAAGCATGGAATAGGTTGGAGTTGCACGAAGGGCAGCAGTCAGCACTTAGAATATACCTTAGAAGATGAATTAAGTGCTCCAAAGGCACAAAGATTAAAAAAAAAAAAAAAGAAGAAAAAAAGAAGAAAAGAAAAAGGGCTGTCTGTGAGTTCACTGAGTTAAATTTATTTAGGTATAAAGCCTGAGGAGGGGGAAAAGAAGGAATGCTGCCTGAAATCAAATGGTACTGTTTCTCCCTTTCCTTTAGCATGCTATATTTGTGTGCATACATATGCTAAAGCAGCAATCCCTTGGATCTAAAGGGCAAGAAATGGGGACCTGAAACAAAATTAGTATTCCAGTCTGACACTCTGCTTGCTGCAGTTCTCTACTTGTGCAAGAGTCTCTCACCCAGCTGCTACCAAAGCGCACATACTTCTAAACAGCAGAGAGGCAAGAGAAAATGTCCTGTGTAGATAAAGGGAAAAGTTTAGGTAGAGATTGAAACCAACTGCTCATCCTTCAGATGTAGAAATCCAGGGAGTAAGAAGCCTGGAAGAGAACTGGTAAGTCCACTGCACTGCCTGAGAGTAACAGAAGAGAAGAGGAGCACGTTTAGTATCGCGGAGCTAGCTGAGTTCTTTGTACGTCGTGGTTAGCTGCAAAGATGAAAAAAAATCAGTGCTTTCAACAGGACTTTTTACAATTAAACCATTCAGAAACCTGAAAGCAGGCTGTACAGCACACCTCCAAAATGAATACACAAATCAGTGCCTCAGTTAATACAAAAACGTGCCCTTCAAATCCACTGCAAATGGCTGCACTCGTTCAAATGAATAGTGGGGAGGAAGGAAAAGCTTCACCTGTGGAGCAATAAGCCTCACCAGAACCAGGGAGGTGTGAGGCAGAGAAGTAAATCAATAAACCATCATGAGACCTAAAAGGGACCAATAATAGATAAGGTGTTCAGTCAAGCAGCACAGGATCATAAGGATTAAGCAGCATGGTTTCTCTCAAGAAAACTTACAAGTTTCCACCCATAGGTATACATTTCTATAGCTATGTTTTTACCATATCAACAAGATAGGGGATCAGAGATAATATGTTGAGAGAATCTATGAAAGGGGGTTTGGTTAAGTCTACACAAAGAAAAATGCCTGAAAAATATTCTTAACATATAGATGAGGGAAGCACTTGATCCAGTCAAGAGTCCATCCAGCAAGGAAAAAAAAAACCCAACATACAAAAAATGGGACAGTTTCCAAAACCTCAAAGGTTGATAATGGGATACACCCTAAGAGTCTATATGAGGACTGCTCTGGTCTGTTTAGTGATTAGCAGAGTGTTGAAGAGAAGAATTAATTATCCATCAAATAGTACAGAAGAGACAACGTTATTTAGGACAAACTAGAAAGGTCTGTGAGTAGCTTCAGTGTGACTATGCAGAGCTTGGTGAACATCCAGAAAAATGGCTGGAGAAGTTCCCCATCAACAAATATATTTTAGGCAATGCAAATGTGACATTAATTTAAACTCTTCATTCACATTGCTGGGCTTTTAATTAACACAGGAAAAAAAAATAATTCCTGGGTACTGCTGTGGGCTACTCACTGAAAATCTGTGTTCAAAGTGCAAGGGCAGTCTAAAAAGTAAATATGGATGAGGATGTACAGAGACTAAAACAGAAAAAATTAAATATTCTAGTGCTATTTCTAGAAATCAGGGTTTTGCCCTTGACCGTGGGGCACGTTTCCCAGTGCTGGGAACCATTTTTAAAACCAGCAATGGCAGAGATTAAAAGGGTTTATAAGCAAGTCATGGACACACTTAAAGTGATACATACAAAAATACTCTTTATGAAGCCCTGAAGATCACTTGGTTTGAGCTAGACATATAAAAAATTCACTATTTAAATGATATATACACACAGCAATACCAATGTAGAAAGAAGACATTCCTACTGTATCCATTCCATCAATAAAAACCCATTAAAAGAAAAATACCTTAAATGTAAAAAAAAAAAATCTTAGATGTAATACAAAATTTGGAAGTAACATATTAATGAGGGTTTTGTGTTTTTGTTTTTTTTTTAAATTTATATATTATGTGAGACCAAGTGCTTAGCAGAATGCAACACCCAGACTTTTATCTGAATAATAAGAATAAAGCTACATAGGAATTAAATGGGTATATATTTCCTTCTTCATGACATGAGCCCAGGTATAATGAATTAAAAATAAAAAGTTTCTACATGGAAAATTAGACTAATTGTCCTGGGACTTTTGGTGCCTTCTTTAGAAAGCCACTACATACCACAGTCTAGATACAGCATCACTAGATGAATCTGACCTGAGCAGCCCATCCTTCTATCTTCAAATGAGGTGGGTTCTGGATACACTGAAATTCCCAGGCTTTGGTTACTGACTTTGGTGAGGTTTCATCCCAAGTTTTTCTACTAAACAGATTGCCAAGGAAGAGAACCTTTCTTAATCTCAGTATCTGAAAAGCACCCTGTAAGGCGTATGGCACATCAACGTCCTTCTTGATATAAATGCACTGAAATAGATTTTCCCCAAGAGATGAGCTCATCTAGTATTTCACTAGTTAAAAAGCATCTGTTCTTTTCCAGTTCTGCTGCCATATTCACAGTTTGGGTGTTGATTATCTCTGTATGAATGCATGACTGTGATGGCACAGAAAACTATTTTGTTGCCTTTAGAAACTCTCACTGGCTAGAGCATTTCATCTTCAATTGATATTAACTTCAAACTACCAAAATAAACTGCATTGTGACAGATTCTTCCCCTTGGAGCTGCTTCAAGGAACAAACAGAAATCAGAAATCAGTGTTGAGTGACTGTGGACTGTTAGGGGTTGTAAATTTGATTGCAGTAATTCTGATAATCTTATTAATAAACCCCTCAACTGTAGGGGGACATGAGATGACAAAGCATATTAAGGGCTTACTGTAAGGATCAGCCTAAAAGAGATGCCTCTATTTTTCTGGTATTTTGTAATGAGTATGTAAAACGTGAAATTACTCAATTGAGTTAATGCCTAATTAAATTACTCATGTAGAGTTTTAAATGACTTTGCTATTTAATTTGCTACAGTTAATTACTGATGTTTTGATAAATAACTAGTGTATGTGACTTCTTATCTGAATCTCGAGCTAGCTATTGAGGAAAAAATAAGAAGAAAAAACCTCACCTAGAAGGGTATCCACATCTCATCAGCAATACTGTCAGACTGCACCATCTAGTTCAGTGAACCTGACCTTGTGATCAGCAGGTAAGAACTTCACACGGCCACATAACTGGATTATTTTCATAACTAAACACGGCAAAGAAATACTCTTTGCAAAATACTCAGGAGGAAAAAACCCTCCACACTTCTACCCAGAGACTAGATGAAAAAATCAGTGCAATTCCCAGGGCCACATCAGAAGAGGCCCACGAGAGGGCACTGCTTTCCTTTTTAAAGCAACAAAGCACAGTGGACAAACTACTGATGGGTGACGTTGCTTTGGATAAGATTTTGAGCAGAATAAGCACAGTTCTTTTTATTCCTGCTTTACTTATGTTTTCCTCAAAAAGCCAGCAAGTAGCACCCAGGAAGAATATGTTAAGCAACTAAAACCAGTGTGCTAGTCTGTAACCTTAAAAATAAGCCTACAATTAAAATTAAACAGAAAGCCCTATTCATGCTTTCTGACCCCTAGTTTGAGAAATAGTATGTAGGAATTATTACTGCAAACAAAATGTATGGCATCAGTCTTGCCATGCTTCGAAGTTATACTTATCTTCAGTATATTGTTTAGCTTCTGTTTTTAAAATTGTTTAGGTCACTAACAATGAAACTACTAAGAACAGGATAACTGTTAATAAAAACCTGCCTTTTTTTTAGATTTTGAATATAAATTTAAACCATCTCTGATGAATTTCATTTAAAAGGAAGTTCTGTCTTTTTAATGTACATGCTCATGAACATTGGTGTGATTCTGGGTTATCTACAAATTCTGCCAGTTACACCAGGGCTCTGACAGATAGCTGGGGATCTAATTTCCTCACTTGTCTCAAGAACGAACAACCAGTGAAGTTAATCAACATTTTAACAACCATGAGTAATATATGAGCCTGAACAGAAAGATAAGTAATTTGACTTTTGAAAGAAACTGCAGCATTAGGATTTCTAGAGAGAAATAGGGAAGCTGGGGGCTGCTCTGGATGTGAGTTTTCTGCAGCCTTATTGAGGACTGAGAGCAAGGGCCCAACCAGGTAAATCAAATATGGGGCTCTGAATGTGGCACACAGTCATCACACAATGCTTAGTGTTGGAAGGGACCTTAAAGCTCATCTAGTTTCAACCCCCTTGCTGTGGGCACGGATACCTCCCACTAGGGCATGTAGCTCAAATCTCCATTCAACCTGGTCTTGGACCCATCTGGATGATGAAGCATCCACAGCTTCCCTGGGCAACCTGTTCCTGTGCCTCACCAGCCTCGGAGTAAAGAACTTCTTCCTAATTTCTAACTTAAATCTCCCCTCTTCCAGTTTGAAGCCATTACCCCTCGGTCCTATCCCTACAAGCCCTTGAAGAAAGCCCTCCCAGCTTTCTCGTAGGCCCAAGTCAGATACTGGAAAGCCACAATGAGGTCTCTTCTCCGGGCTGCCCAACCAGTCCTTCCTGCTGGAGGTGCCCCTCCGTCCTCATGCTGCGGGCAGGGATTTAGGTGGTTTGGTACCCACTCAAAGGCCTGGCAAAACTGATGAAGTCAATAAGTCAATTATTTCCAGTATCATACTAGACTGAGGTGCAACGGCCTCATTCAGTACCAGTGAAAAGCCTACAGCAAATGCCAGTAGGGGCAGTTTAGGGCCTACTCACTACCGTTCGAAAAAGAAACGTATGCTTAATATATCCAAAAAACATTCTTACTCATAAAATGTTGTCCATCCTGTTTCATCACTCTTCGTTGCCAAGAGCCCACTGTTTCCGTTATATGTCATTAATCCGAGCTCCAGGGTCTGCGTTGAGACCAGCTTGAGTCCCCCATTAGTGCCAACGGCCAAGGTGACAATCTGGTTGTCCGGCATCAGCAGGTGGCGGGGCGTCCCGCTGGCGTCCCGACGGACCTTCAGGGAGTTGCCATTGTTGTCCATCACCTCCGTGACGTCGCTGTCGCTGCTATAGGTGAAATTGTACAAGTACTCCCCAGTAACGAGGCTGAGAGTGTACTGGTGAATCCCGTCAGCATTGAAGACATACAGCTCCTGTTCTCCTGGAGATGCAGCTTCATATTGGTTAAAGGAATTAAGAATGGGCCTGTTTTTACTGACAGCCCTAATGCGGATATTTCCAAGATCAGCTATGTAGATGGTACCATCTGGGGCCACAGCTAAGGAAGATGGTGAATTTAAGATGGCATCAGTGGCATACCCATCATCCCCAGCATAGCAATTACAGTTGACATCATTTTTGCAATCGCAGTCTGAAGCTGCCCCTGCAAGAAGGCATATTTCTCCATTGGTAGTTACCTGGCGTAGCCGATTAATTTTTTTTTCATCTGTCTCACTGATGTAAAGAACTCCTGTGTGTGAGATGGCAATGGCACTGGCTGATTCAAGTGCAGAATGAATAGCCAGTTTGCTAAGAGAGTAGTCTATACCAGGAACCTGGCAGTGCATGGGGCGTCCAGCAATAATGCTAACTTGATGGTTTTCTGTGATCCGTAAAATAACATTGTTCTCTAGGACATAAAGGGAGTTGTCCATGGGATTGACAGCGAGATCAGTAGGCCACTCCAGCCGTACCTATGAGTTGCACAAATTATTACTGTAAAACTCACAACTGAAAAGTACACTTCCAGTGTTTCAAAATTCCACGTGTAACAACAGCAAATTAGTGAGGGGTTTATCAGCGTAAATCATGAATGGCAACTATTTCAAACAATGAGCCTGTTCCTCGGAACCATTAAAGCTACGTGCAGCCGTAACTTTAGCTAATTGTGTTGCTGTGCAATGAATGAAGCTCTACAATAATTACAGCAAAACAGGCAATTAAGACAATAACTCCCATTACCTCAACCTTATTTCTCTCTAGTTGCATAAATAACCCGTTAGCCACAGTAAAAGGATAGTTTGCTCATTTCAGTAATGAATCAAATACGCTACCACCTTGTACTGAATAATGCATTTCTTAAGTGCCCAGGCAGTCATCCAAAAATCTTTTCTAAGGCAGAGAAGAAAATAACTGCAGTAAGAGTCTACCTGGGTGACATCCATGCTGGAATCACAGCTGAGAGGTCGAACAGCAGTTAGGTCATTGGAGCCCAGCAGGGTTGATATAATTCCATTCTGATCCACTTTTCTAATCATTGTGGCATCAACAAAATACATGAGTCCGTACTTATCCACTGCAATTCCTGCAAACACAAAACCCAGGTGTCAGGGAAGCAGCCAGGCTCCTCTCCAAGGCAGCCTTCATCTCGCTAACAACTGCACAAGAAGGTGATGTTTGTTCACTTCCCCTGTTCTTTCCTCCCTTCCAGCCTGAGCATAGGTCCTGGAACCAATTCAAGTACCCGTAGCTCTGCTGAATAAATGGCATCAAGCAGGTTCATCCTTTGGGGCTTCAAAGAAAAGAAAACCACAGAAATGCCAGAGAGCCAGCAGAATGCATGAGCTTATTTCTACATTCAAACTCTGTATGATACAGCACATCAACCAAACACAGGAAAATATTCTCTCCGAGGTTTTAATCTTGGGAATTTGAGGTGGTGCTTTCTTCATCTGAAGGATCTCGTCAAGAATGAAGAACTTTTAAAAAATTGAAAAATAAAGAGGACATTATATTCTTTCAGGTTGTTTTTGAATTCTTTGACCTGCTGCAGTAAAGAATATGGGAAGAACATCTGGTGTTCCCAGATGAAGACACAGGGGTTTCCAGCCTAGAAAAAAAGGAAAGATTCAATGCCTGTCACATTGGGAGTCCTCAGAGAGGAAAAGCACAGAATGAAAGGGTGCTCCCTTGGAGGAACAGAAGGATGCTGCTGCCTGTTGTGAAAGAGGGCAGGCTTTTTCTTACTTGCCTTTCCTGCTTTGATTTGGTGCACTGCCTTGTCTGTTTCTTGGGCTGAAAATAAAATATTGATCTAAAAATGTTGTCTTCAAATGGTTGCAGTGCTCATCCCATTGGACAGTGACAGCAGCTACAGCTTTATCTTCCTAAGGTCACTGTAAAGGCTTAACATGCAAGCAGCTCTGCCCTGCTAATATACTCTGGATAAATTAACTGCCTATTATTGCCTACACAAAGAAACAGGATCTTTAATTTTTATTTGCTTTTATGATCAGGTAGTTACTTTCAACCACTGAAATAAAACCCAAAGATGTTTAGAGTCACAAGGCAATACAACTGACTGATTCATCCTCGCAATTAAGATGAAACACTGGGGGGAAAAAAAAGTCTTAAAAAGAAACAGCACCAAACCCGACATCATCTCGGAAACATTTTGTTAAAAATCAGAAACTGGAAAGAGTAAAAATGCTTTTATTTTTCTTCTGCTTCTGAAGAAAAAGGGGATATGCAGAATCAAAACTCAAAAAAAAGCCACAGCAGGCAGTTTTTCTCCCCAAAGACAGCATCTCAAACAGTAACTTGCTTCCCAGTTCACACGCTTGCTTCTTGGAGTGAGCAGTACCCTGCTAATTTGTGTTCTGCTCTCCTCCTGCAGCAGTCAGCGTTGGGGTAATAAAGTTTGCTTTAACTAAGCGAAGCACGAACACTTGCCAATCCACTGTAATTAAGGCCCAGAATAAAAATTACCAAGCAAGGCGTGATTTAATTGCCAGATAATTATTTCCACATCCAGCCTAGCCTCACGCAGTCATTTTCTCCAGCTTCTTTGTCTACTTTACCTCGAGGGCTCATTAGGGTTGCGTCCACCGCCTTCCCTCCATCCCCACATCTGGCTTCGTCAAAGGGCAGGCACTGCTCTCCCGTCCCTGCCACCACTTCAGAGTTACCAGCCAGGTCTTTCGTGCCAGTGAGGGACTTGACTTTGAATATCCGTCGGCTATTGGTGTCCGACACGTACAGGGAGCCTGAAACAGGGTCCACGGCCAGATAGTATTTATGAGCGGGATTGTTGCTTTAGAGAAAAAGAAAGCATAGAACAGAAAGAGCTGAGCAGTCTAGAAACTTCGCAGGCTTTCAGAGCTTGGATACTTGGCAGGCACAGAGAGATCTGGAAAGAAAGTCTGACACCTTTGCACAGAGGTGGGGTCTGCAGGACTACCAGCTGAGGACCTAACGTGATCAGGGCCTGGCCGGTGTTAAAATGACAATCCTGCAAATCTCATTCATCCTGCTCCACCAAACCTCGCGCAGCAGAGCCCGATAAGCCAAAGCCACAGAGCAGACTTTCCTCTTGATCTCTTTATCCCTTTAGATCTGCTCCGGGTCAATTCTCTTTAGCTTATCTCTACCTCTTGCCTCCCCTCCCACCACCTTGTTTAACTTCCCTTGAAAGCACAAGTCACAGGAGTAAGATCAAAGAATCAGCTTCTGAGTTATATTATGCCACAACTTTCCTGAGGTCTTGTATAAATATGAGGCAGGGGCATAACAAATTTGTTCTTAAAGCACCTTTATTCTCCTTCATTCTTATCAAGAATCTCAGTTACAGCAGAACAAGTTGGTTATATAACTAAAATCAGAGACCCCCGAGTGTCTGACTTTAACTCCAAACCTCCTGCTATTGAAAAACTGGTCCTCAGATTGTGATTAGAATGGGTGCTCATATGGAAAGCTACTACTCTTCTGAAATATATGTTTTTGACAGCTTGTCACATTTGGGAACTACTTTAGCAAATCATCCGCACATGGAGAAATGTCAATCTCTGCCATATATATATTTATATATATATACATTCACACACAGAGAACTGCAGTGCAGAAATATTTTCAACGTCTTGCCTGGCTAGTTTAACTCCATGTAGTTGGATTTTTAAGCATGATGTGAAATTTCCAGCCTTTGGGTGAGCGTAAATAAGGTCAATGGCGGTTTCAAAGCATAGAAGACAAATGAGGACAGGAAGAAAAAAAAAAAATGAAGGTTACTTACCAGTAACCAGAGATATTTGCCTCCAAATATCCACACTCCTAGTTTCATGTGGCAAAAGTGCCCATCTCCAAGAGTGAGGATACGCAGAGGTAAGTGATGGTGGTCACGAGCCAGTTCTCGCTCAGACTCGCTGACACTAACAAGGCCACTCTCGGCAGCTGGGCTATCGGCAGCGCAAAGACAAGTGCCTTCGTGTGGTCGTGACCACTTTGGGAGGAATGAGGAGGCCCAAAACCATCACTTTCTACAGTTATCTTCCTCTATGCCAGTCTTTGACATGCCATGATTTTTAGGTCAATAACAGTTTGATCTAAAACTGTAGAAAGTAGGAAGGAGATTGGTTTGATCAAAATTCAGCAGGCAGAGGCAATACCATCCGCTGAAGTCTAGGAGTGTAGAAATTAGAGATGAAGAATACAACAAAAAATACTTGGCAGGTTTATTTCATGCATGGATCTCAAAGTACTTTAAAAAGATGGGTATTACACCCTTTTTACAGAGGAGGAAACTGAGGCACAGAGAGGTTAAGTGGTGTAGACAGTTACGCAGGGAGACTAGTGACATGATTGAGATTAGAGTGCAATCTCTTGATTCCCCGAGTTCCTCTCCTGATCTTCAGCAGCAGACCACACACCTCTTCACTAGACCTTTACCACATCCCTTTTCACCCCTACAAAACAAAGCTCCATCTTCTTTGCCACATAGAAAAGATACTTGGTTCCACTTATAAGATTTCTCCAGTTTCTTGAGTGCCTGAACCATATAAACACCAGCATGTCTGTCATTGTTCTGAACTTCTGCTCTCTTCTTTCACTGTGCTTTCCCCTTATGGGGATGAACAACCTCTGCTGTGACACTCACTGCTGGGCCACACTTGGCAAATACACCCAAACTTAGCTCTAGACTTTGCAATGGCAGCAGAAGAGTCAACAGCTGAGCTGCAGCTGCCTCTCTGCTGGGCTCCAGCCCAGAGTGCCTTTCAAAAACCTGGCCCTTCTACAACATGTGGCACCTCCACCTTGGCCAAACGGGGAGACTCGAGGCAGGTACCAGCTGGAGGTGGGCACAGACACACCCTTTGCTGCCAGAGGCAGTGGCCTCTACTCTCAGTGGTGGGCGCTGCTCACAGCAGTGCCTGGAGGAGCAGCTCTGCTGCTTGATGTGGAGCAGGAGTCACTCTGATATTGGAGGTATCTCCTTTCTTTTTGGATGTGATTTTGCCAGCCTGTGCCTGTCTGCCTGAGTGAGCAACCCCCCTGCTTCTGCACCCAGAGAGTCTCAGGTACATCCCCCTGCTACCAGGATGGGATGAGATAGGAGTCAGGGTAAAGAGCACTGGCAGAACTTGGTCATATTTCCTTGTCCTATCCTGCAGTCATTGGTGTGTCCATGGAGCTCACTCTGCCATTCTTCTCTGGAGTACCCCTGCAGGGCAGTTTTTTGCCAGGGAGCCACTCCTGAGCTTTTGTTGCAGATGGAGGAGCTGCAGATCTGCTGCACACTCCTTTGCTCCTTCCTGAGCTCACTAAGGGAATGGAGTGGAAGACTGTCCACAGAAGATATCTGAGGGACTTTGGCAGAAAACTCCTGGTGAAAGGCAACAGGAACTCACTGCGTCGCCAGAGAAACTGTGACGTTATTTCCTCAACCAAGAATGGATTTTATAGATGAGCAGTAAAGTAAATCATTCTCAGACTGGCACCTAAGCAATTAAAGACCTCTGCCTGTCTCTCTTCTCTGTGCCACCTCAATCTTCTAATGATAGGAAGCTAGGAATGTACGTTGCTGTAGGATTTTCCATGACACTCAGCATTGCCCAGAGGCCTCTGTCAGTACAGCCTCTGCCCCCAGCCCTGGCTAGTGACTGCAGCAGATCTACAGGCTGTGAGGCACACTGGTGCCTGACAGCCAGTGCAGGCAGGATCAGCTCATCCTTCCTGCTCTTCTCTTTGCAACAGTGAAGCAAGAGCTTTGCTTGATGTTTAAGGAAAAACAGGAGTTGCCCAGAGCACCTGAAAAATTAACTAAGCTTAGCTAATGCAAACGAGGAGCCTCCAGCATCACCAATAATCATTAGCTAACTGAATGGATGCATCCAGATAGAAAAATATAGTTGTGTTACACTAGTTAATAGCAAAATATATTCTAAAGGGGAAATCTGTTGAGTCTAGGCAATCCTTTGCATCTAGCTTGTACTACAGAAATGGACAGTAAGGTTTTAAAAGGGTGATGCACAGGACACTATGGAATAGTCTACAACAGCTCTTCTTGTTCTTGCCTTTCATATTCTCCAAGGTGAATGTGCTCCCCATCCCAGACGTGTGGCATGGAAGAAGGGACAAGTGTTTCCTATGCTGCTGCCAACCAGGAGGCCTAGTGCTCAGGTGAGATGATGAAAAGCCTTTTCTCCTAACGTCCAGGAAGGTGACATCTCCCTCGTGAATCTTACATCTAGTGGTTCCTAACAACCAGCCCCACAGGTTGACTGATTGTTAAATGTATTTGATGAAAGAAAATAGCAACTAAATTATGAAAAAGGACAGAGGGTTCAGAAAATCATTAATGACCAGAAAATAAGTTTTTGACCTATTTGCAGTCATTAGTGCTTTTGTGAACCTTTCTGGCATTTGTAAAACTGTTGCTGTAGTTTACCTCAACCATTTAGCCCATTATAGACAGCAGGGAGAAGTGTTTATGTAGAAGTTAGTTTGGGGTTCATTATACTCGCATTCTACTAGAAATTTCTAATTACTGTCAGAACTTATTTGGTTGCTTTTTGACTGCATTTCATAATTGCTAACGCTTATCATATTCATAACACACAATTAGCACATAAAAATGTTTCTATATATGGTACATGAGGAACATAACATTACACAAGAAGCACAACACAAAAAGCAAACACAATGAAGCAAACGAACCATATCAAATTATATGGGAAAGAGCTCGTGTCTTACCTATGTTTAAACTCTTTATTTCTTTATAGAAAGGGAACAGAAGAAAAAAGAACAAACAGTTAGCTGAAGAATAGATGGTAAAGCAAACATAGTATTTGTTTTATTTTACAAAAGGACACAGGAGAAGATACCTCTTTTCAGCACTAGCCTTAGCTTGGTTTACGGATGAAGAGCAACTAGTTGCAAGCTAGTTCCCTAGTAGGATACCCCTGCCCCCAGACCCCACCCCCCATATATTTTACAGGACACTTTCTGGACCACTGAAAGAGTTTTCCCATGGAAATGTGTGCCTTGTGGACTAGGAACGATTGAAACTGATGGTTTTCTGAATACACAACTGGGAAGGGAGAAGCACTAGGCTTAGGATATTATCTCCCAGTTAAAGGCAACTTCTTCAATCAAAATGTTTTTTTCCAATGGGCTGTCTAAACAAATTTCTACCACACAATTTATTTTCTTCTCCTCCCAGTCTCTAAAATAATTGCTTATGGCAAGTTTGGATGCTACTTGGTATCTGTTTAAATGTATCAAAGGAAATCTCAGGGTAAAAAACAACCCTTCTAAGTGAGCAGTAAGATACTGTACCATGTGAGACATATAGCATTACTTGATCCCTATTTTACTGTCTAGACACCAAGTCAACGGAAAAGAGCCCTCTGCTTCCCAGAAGTAAATGAGTAGTCTCCACACCAGAGCTTCCATTTCAGAATATCCACTGAATACAACAAAGAGGTGCATGTCTCCTGAGCTGCAGCACTCAGTGTACAGCCCCAGACTTGCAACATCAACGTGAAGGGTGACATGCAACACTCCTGACTCAAAAATTCCTGTTAGCCACTCGGATCAGGCACCTTCGTGAAGGACAGTGAGAAGCAAATATGCACTGGGATATTCTGACTTGTAATTAACTCAAGATTTACAGTGGCTTATGGAAGACCAAAATTACATCTGTTGTGAGAGTGATGTGTTTGGTTTATAATATTTATGGCTGTACTATTTGCAATGCTATTCAAGCTACTTGATACGAGCTGAAGACTCTGCTCTTGTTCATACTTAAGTGGCTCAAATCTTCCAACTCTTACCCACGTAACTCACACAGATCTTCAGATGACCACTGAATCACAATTACTGCTAGAGATGATGCTTGCTAGAACGGACCATAATCCACCTCAGAGGAACAGGGGGCAAAAGGCAGAACTGCAAATCCTACAGATCTGTGTGTCAAGTCATTTGCAGCTGTCCAACAGCACTCAAAATACAATAGCTTTGTTGTTCATTGCTCAGAATTAAGACAGAAGCTAAAGAAACTATGCTATGGAAAACAGACTTTCATAAAAGTGTACAAAAGCAGGTTAAGGAGACCATCTTTTGCCTCTTTACTGATGTCCTTTCTCATTTCCCCTCACAAGATGAAAAAAACAAGTTCTCTTTTGAACTGAGAGAAAGCAAAGCACTCAGGCTAACAGATTACAGACTTGGAGGCAACTTTTCCAAGTATCAGGTGTGCCAGGAGACTTTGTCACTGGCTGATATTAGAAAGTGCAGTGCAGAAAAATGCCTTATATTAACTATCCTGATTTGAAAAAGTTTCACCTATAAAGCTCTAGTCTTATTTACTAGAAAGCTAAACAGAACAGAACAAATTAAAAAAAAAAAAAATCAGCAGCATATTCTATATGATGCGGTGTTATAGTGGATACTGATATAAATATTTAGAGCAGGTCATAAATCCATACCAGCTACCTTCTGTGGTTTACACTGAGCTGCTAGCAGAAAGCACTGGGTGACCTGTGACCTTTTATTTTTATATATAATGTAACAAGGCAGCCTGATGGTGTCAGAGAGTCATTTCAGAGTAGAATTGGCCTGAATCAGATCTCTTTTCTCTTATATAAAATCAAAATTCATGTAAGTGACATCAACAGAATGACATGAATGGAAAAGAGGTATAAAGTAGAGCTAGGCCTCCTATTCTCTACCAGTCCAATCATTTTGTACTTCTTCTCACTAAATTAAAACCAAAAGTACAGTGGAAGCAGAGGAACTGGTTATTGGCCACATCATGAAAGAAAAAGGCTAATGACCTAAATTCACTACGTCCAATCCAGCCACATCCAACTCCCAAGAGCACTTCTAATACTATTGCCTGAGTGGGCTGCAGAAGTTTCCAAAGACAGTCAATGCAGGCTATTTTTCCTTATTTTCCTACAAATACTCAACAGTGCTGTAACTATAAGGTCCAGTTACATGAGTCATGGTTTGAAGCAGTAGCTCTTGCTTCTCCTAGAAGAATGAGAAAAGGAGATGGAACAGAAATGGGTGAAGTGGTACACTCTGCACTAACACGTTCCCTAGCAAGTGACCAAATCTGAATGTTGGGGGGAGGGATGGAGGGGCAGAGATACACTATTAAAGAATTCTGATGGTGCAAAGTGACTCTGGATGTCAGTTGTAACTGCACTTGTCAACTTACAGAAACACCCTTTGGAGCATGAGAAGAAGAAGTGGGAAAGTGTCTCTCCCAACACCATGGACAGGAAAACCTTCCTTCTAACCTCACATGCTTATTATCACTGTGGCTCACCACCTAAGGGCAGGCAATTCTGTAGTTTTCAAACCTAACTAAATGATGTACAGGACTGAGGGGAGATTGTACCAAATGATCAACAAGACAGAAGGCAGTGGTTTGTACTTTTTGTACAGGTTACTTTGTACTCTGCAGTTCTCCTCTGTAGTCATTGCTCTGATAAGCTACAGACTTTCAACTGTGCATTTCTGTGCCCCATTTCTCCACTGGAATTTAAATAGGTTGGAAGTGACAATGTTTTACAAAATTATAAAAAGTAATGGTAAAGGCTGATTTGAGCACAGGCTACAGAAATGGAGGGCTAGGATTAACAGCTTACCTCAGCTCCAGGATGCTGGTAACGTTCCTGGATGGGAAGATACGCCGAATGTAGTTAAAATCTCCAACAAAGAGACTTCCATCGATGCCCACTGCCAGTGCCACAGGTGCCAGAAGCTTATTTCCCTCTGCCAGACCATTGCAGCTAGGACAGGATATGCTTCTTCGGCGCCCGTTGCCCATAATGCTGGTTATCACAGCTGGCTGCTGAGTTAGAAACTGATTTTCTCCATTGCCTTTGTGCAATATACCTAATAACGAAGAGGAGAGGTGGTTATTACTGTCATTTATTGCAGAGGACTTTAGGTAGTTCCCTTTTCAACAGCTGCTGTTAAGGACTGTACACTGAAATTACTCCAGCGTTTGCTTCTTCAGCGGCATAAAAAAGAGGGAAAGAGCTTTGCAGGAGTAAAAATCAAGGTGCAATGAAGACTATTTGTTAAAACACACACACAAGCACAGACCCAAGCCTAGACCCAGAGTCCTGTGGTATTCATTATGAAAGCAAACACTGCCATGAGATTCTCTGGTCTGGCACAATGGTTTAGACCCTCTTCTAATAAAAGTGGGAGGTGAGAAGGCAAACAGCAGAGAAGATGTGTTCTTATTTGTGTCCCTGGATCCCCTCTCTCCAGTTACTTATGTTTTGTTTGGAATGTTGTGCCAACCTTACTGTTCTCTTTTCACCTCTTGGTTTTTCACCCTTAGTTGATGGAAAATGAGAAATGGAGGTGCCAGAGAAGACAGCAGAGAAAATGAAGGCAGGAGAAGGATGAAACTCCTAGAAGGGCTGCTAAAGTTCAGCAATAAGAGGCAAGAGAGAAGCTCCTGGTGAGGATCTTTATTAGGCTTCAAGAAATGCCTTTAAGATAGGTTTTCTTTTCAAAGTATTTGTTCAAAGAGCAGACCCCTGCTCTAAGAAGGGAGTGGATGCTCTGCCAGGGTCATCAGTGACTGTAGAAATCTGGGCAGAAGATTTTAGCCTCATGCTCTTTGGGAAATGCCATTTTATTATGATCCTGATGTAACTGCCTCCCCACTGGTGACAGGAGTGAATATTACTCACTACCCAAATGGCTCTCTCAACAGTTGCTGATCCACCTCACAGCACTTAAGTGTGTGCAAATAACCTGATCTTGCCTACTCAGAACACTGCCTTCAGATTTCTTCAGCAACCATGTACTTTGCAATTCACTACTGCAGGGATCAGTGGAAGGCTGGAGAGAACACTCTACAGGGATCAAGTGAAAGACAGGCTAAGCATTCAGCTCTCTGAGACTCTCTGGTAGAATATGAAGACCAGGAATATTCAGTTTAGGACATGTAAAGACAGAAAAGAAGTGAAGAAAATGCAAACAGGTGATAAAATGAGATTCAGTACATCATCACAAACTCATACTCCTTTTAAGCATCATCTCAGATGAGAGGGGAAAACAGTGAAACAAATGAACCAGAAAAGGGTGTGGTTGATACCAGAAAAAAAGGGAAGACAAAAAGATGGTACAGGGTAATAAATTATCAACAGAATAAAGATTGGACGTGAAGAAGTCATGCTGTGGGGATCAGGAAAACAAAACAAACCTGTAAAAACCAGAAACTTCTACAAACATTTTCTGACAACTGAAACATGTCCCACCCCTTAGTGAGCTAAAGACAAAATGAGTGAAGAAATTGCATTTTTTAAAAGGTAACTGTAATGTAAATTAAGTGCTCACAGACAAAACTCCACATAGCACAGAAAATACATGAAACGAACTAACTCACCACTCTTGACATTGAGCACGTGATGCTTATCCAAAGACCACCCTCCTAAATTTGAAGGCTCTAGTTCAAATCCTTGCAGCAGTGCTGTCCTCTTCTCCCACAAAATGAGACTGGGGCAAGTCTCATATTCAAAACCCACAGAAACTGAAATAAAAGAACATAAAAACTAATATGCTTGCTGAACAAATACTGAATTAAATGTCCAGATCACGTTCAAGTCATTCAGCATCCCAGATGCTCGGCCCCCTCAAGAAGATGGAGTGATTATATTCCTCTTTTTTATTCTACAATATTAAATTCAGATCTCTGACTTAACACAAATTTGAAACTTCATTCCTCTGCAAGGATCTGATCCCTTTGCTTTCAATGGCATCAGGAGGTGAATGGATTGGTGCAAGTGAGAAATATAATCTTAAAAATAGAATGATTCCATCAGATTGCAGACAAGAATGAACTCTTAATTTTCCAGATGTTCACAGCATTTATTGTGTTCATTTTACACACCATATACCAAGGAGCAGTGAAAATGCTGTGCATTTAAGCAAGCACACATGCACTGTAAGGCAGGAAAACAATATCCTATGCAATAATGTAAGAAAGAAAAGCTATAGCAAAGAATATTTTAGAAAATATAGGGAAAAAAATATTAGAAAAATAAATTTTTCCTTCCACACTGGCACAGCTCTGATGCCCATTTTTAGCACTGTTGTATCAAAACAATTCTAATACTCAAATGAAATAAAAAACTTAAAAATATTATGATGATCACTCTTTTTTTCCCCACCCACTAGAACCACGAGAACTATAAGTAGCTATAGAACTTCAAGACTGAACAGCATTAGAAAAGCACCATTTTCATTTCAGATGTATTATACCACAAGAGGTTATAATAAGAGCATGCATCAAAATCCAAATGAAGAATGCCAGTGTGAGGTTCATTTGTTAACTGTAAGGAAATAAAAACCATAGTGATGGACTAGGTTTCACCTAAATTTCTGTGGCCAGTTTTTCCCATCATCTGGTCTCAACCTTCTTCATCAGCTACAAACATGGGTGAGTGGATGGTGTTTATGACCCTCCCAATGGGATCTTTTGTGTGTAAGGGACACATAATGCAAAATAAATTGTGTTAGGAAGACAAGAACTGTTTAGTCTACACTGCTTCTCCATAAGAAAGCTTTGCAGTTTTCTTACAGGTGTTATTTGAAAAGTTTTGGAGCTGGTATATGCTGACTTACCTACAGCATCTGACAACCCATAAACCTTCTGACCATACGCATCTGTTTTGTCCCAAATGAACGTATATGCCAAGTTGGGAGATGCCTGAAATGATTTTTGAAACAAATGCCCTTCTACTGCTACCATCAAATGAACTTTGATTAGATTCAGTGGCACAAGTGACTGAGTCATTGTGATCTTCAGTAAGGATTTGTACCCAGCAGTACGGGAACTCAGGTAGCTGAGCTTTAGACTAGAGCCAGGGATCTCAATTTCTTCATGAAGAACCTGAAGAGGAAAAAGATCAAACATATGACATTAGTGCTTTGTCAGTTTTTGTTTTTAGAATAACATCACCTTGCATACTCTTATCAACTTAGGACTTTCTAGTACCAGGATTGGTTATCTTCAAAGCTGTGCAGTGATGCAGTTCAGCTGATGTGTTGGACAAACAAATCTTTGGCATCTGTGTACACTGCTTTTTAAGAGCCCACTGCTGGCTGAAGTGAGAGTTAAGTACTTGCACTGCAAGTTATATGCAAGGGGAATGTAAGAAATACTGCCACAGGAACCCATAACTTCCACCAGCAGCTAGTATAAAGATTAATTGAATCAAGTTGTGAAACAAAGGTACCAGTAGAGGTTTCCTTTGCCCCAAATAACACACAAGAAAACAGGCTGTGGCTGGCACTGCACACCAAGCCTTTGCAAACTGCTCTTGACCAGAGCTGTCAAGTGAAATAGGGAGATAGACTTGATATATTGTATGATAATGAGAAGGTACAAGGTAGTCCAAGATAAACGTGTCTGGGTGAGATAAAGCCAGGCTATCTCCTGCAGGCCTCATTAGAAAGCCTGGTATCTGGCAGAATGAATGCAACTCTACACAGGCATTTGCTGCAGCAGTTCCAGGGGACAAATGGTGACTCTGTTCAGTCAGCACTAGCACTTGACCACGGATTTCTATATCCTTGTCACTCAGGCTGTTCTAACCTGGGTTTCTGGAACAATGGGATTCCGACCAGGAGCATCACTGAAGAAAGTGGAAAGTGGTGATGAAATGATGACTGGGTCAGGACGGACAAAACCACTCAGGTCACAGCTGGGAATGGAGTTCTCCTCTGTCTTCATGGCGAGAGTGTCCATGGCGTAGAAGCTGTTCCATGGCAACCACACTGTCCTCTCCTGGCTCATAAACGGGGCCCGTTCAAAGTGCAAGGTTAGGGATGCTCCACCATTTGCAACCAAGTCAAACCTAGAAGAATGTGGGCTTTAGAAGTGACAAGACTGAATAAATCCAGCAGTAGCATTGCTGGCTAAAGCAGCAGGTACATAGGGATAGCTATAGCAAGAGGTGTAGCTGAACTGTCATGCTTCAAGTGGTCAGTAATGGGATGTGAACCTCTGGCAACTAAACTGAAATCCAGCCAAGACAAACAATGATTTGAAGTCACTCAGACAAACCTTGTTCCTCTGTATGATAAAATCTGCATTAAGTAATTAAAAAATATGCAACAAACCAACCCACCACATTTATCACCACCACAAATCCCTTTTCTATATAGAATCAGCAGAGAAGCCAAGTTCATAGTGAGCTGGAGAGGGCATCAGCCCTTTCCTGAGGGATGCTGTCCATCAAGCACAGGAATGGCACCCGTGGCAGTAAGAGTAGCAATGAAAAGCTTCATTGTTCGTGTTCTACAAATAAGATGAGAATTCCTGTCCCCAGGACAATGTATCTGTTATTTTTCAGAGAGATCAGGTGTTTACTGCCAACCCCCTACACAATCATTGAAGTAATGTGGAGCTGTGCAGGCATTTTGAGATCTGGCCTAAATGAGCAAAATACTTCCAGGTTGTTCTGACAACAGAAGTAGATATCAGTTGTTCCACGTAAATACTGGCAACAGAAACTACTCTGTGATTTCCATCATCTATTCAGGTCTAAATATAGTTCAGCTCACCATTTACTGTTTCATTAAACCTCTGAAACCAACAATATTACACTTTTATTACAACAGACTAATATTCTGAGAAATGGGGAAATTAAATACTCCCTCTAGTTCAGTTGACTCATATTAATTATTTCAATTCAATTGTTTGCATGCAAGATCAAGATAAAATGGCAAATGTTTACAATGCATGTGTCACAGATAAACTGGTTTAGTTGCCATAGCCATTAAACTAGATAAACCATGACACATTGATTTTTGTTTATCTGAATTTGTGTGCCTCTCAAATCAGCTGATACAAGGGGGAAAAGAAACACTTTTTTTTGCACAGCAGGAAATTGTCTAAATACATTCAATTAGAATCTAGTGATTGCATTCTCCCCTGAAGAAACTCAAAAGATAGCAGATCTTCAAAAGGAAGAGAGGCAGAACTTTTAACAAAATATACTATTCTATAGTGATACTACTATTTTTTTTTTCTTTTCCTAGACATGTTAGCCTGCCTTGCATTTTAAAATGAAATATTTCTGGTCTCAGCTGGATATTACTGTAGTCCACACATGTTTTCATAGATACAGGGCAATTTATCTGAAAGGATAAATTGTGCTAACACGGTATTTTCAGAAGTCAGCCTTTTCATATTTACTTGCAGGCTAGTATTCCAAATACCATGTGAAATATTACTTTTGTGTTTATTTAATAGCTCTCTGCCCTGGGAGGAAAGCAATGCATGATACCACATGGTTCCATTAGCTCACACCATCTGTTAATCAGCAAAGACACTCCATGGGAACTGGGGGCTCAGGGAGGCAGGGAAAAACTCACGTGCCATCCTGACGAGTGATGGTGTAGCCGTATTTGGGGTACTTGACAAACGACACGTTGACCCCAACTAGAGGAGTTCCATCTGTAGTCACCACTTGGCCTCTTATGAGAGACACCAGGCTGAAACAGAAAGATCATTCAAGGTATTAGAGTTAGTTACAAAAGCAAAGTGGTGGTGTTTAAGAAGATGGAGAGTGGAATGCTTGTGCCTCATTTACCCAAAATACCATTGATTCCAAGGGGTTTTAGAATAGTGAAGATACCAGCTCCCTCTATATACTTAGCTCAAGAAACTGCTTATCTATGCAGTGAGGCCTGTGCATAGAATGGCAGTTAGTGCCTCCCTGTCTAACGAGGCTTTGTCTCATTGTCTAATGAGGCTCTGCAGAGCAGAAAGCTACCTCACACTCAGCCAAGCCAGAACTGTGACCCTGAAGTGACCCTGCAAAGGTGATTGGGCACTTCTCTGAAACCTCCCTGGGTACCACAGCGTGGCTGTGGGTGCCTAATACACTAAAAAACTACAGTGCAGTGCCAGACCTCTTTTTTATGCAACCCATTTTACAAATTAAGGGTCATGTACCTTCACCTTGGAGAGTGACTGATGTTTTCCCACTGCATTTGCTCCTGATTTGCAACCCTTGCTTTTCACTTTGTCAACAGGAGAAAGGATTGGATTTTAAGGCCAGCTTTACACGCAGGCAAAATATGCAGGTTTTTTTGGTCATCATGTGCTCAAAGGAGGTGGTGATCCTGGGAACCACGGTGAGAGTCAAATCCAGCTGCAACCCACCCTTTCAACCACCTCAAAACTGCTTTTTGTTCTAGTCCTAGAGGAAAAGATTTCACTATGTGCTTCCAGCATGAGCCACCAACTCTGACCTGCAGCTCTAGGGCAGAGTGTCCTGGCAGGACTGGGGCTGCCCCAGCCTCAGGGGGCTCCAGGCACAGCAGCAGGCACAGCAGCAGGCACAGCAGCCTGGCACTCAGGCTTCTGGAGCCAGTTTGGGCTGCAGGACAATGAAATGAGCTGGTTTTGCTCCAAGCTGACCAAGGCAGTTGAGTTCCAGGGCAGCTGTAAGATTTGCATCAGCCCCACAGCAGAGAACATCTGTCTTCAGCACCAATATCAGGGATGGTTTTTTCTACAAACTCTGAAATGTTCAAGGTTCCGTGAGGTTTCCAAGTGTATTTTTACTTGCTATTTAACAACTACTTCCTCATGTTTTTGTTTCAAACAAGGTGTATTATTTTCTTCATTATTATATAAAAGGAACTGATTAGAGAAAATGACCTATTTCTGTCACTTTGCTTTTAGAACCTTCGACCATTTCTTGACCCTCCAGCTCGAATCTGCATTTACAAAATCAACATTTTGTAACAGACTATGTAATTTAATAGAAATCAACACCTATTGAGAAAATCTACTTGGGAATACAACAGACCAAGATAATTGTCTTGGCATTATTAGTTTTGCTTGAATCATTTTATGTTAGACAGGAATAAGTTGTAGGAAGATAGTCCCTCAAGCTTCTAGAGGGGAACAGTGAAAAAAACAGATTTAGAAGGCAGTCATCATTGGCAGAAGAATTACTGTTCATGACAACTTTTTCTACCTTCTGTTTTAATAATTCAGGAATCGTGCTAAATAAGAACATTTTGGCCAACAATCTGCCTTTTTAATTCTAAAATGCCAAATTATGGAATACAATGGATGTTACAATCTGTGGCTAAAATCTGGATTTATGGTAATATCTTGACTAATAGTCACACCTAAGATAACCTTTTATGTTGGTAATCATTTAAAATCATATTTGAGAAAGTAAACTGAGAAATACTTTTTTTTAATATGTAAGTTAAATGTGTAAAAACACAAAGCTTTTTTTTTTTCCTGAAAACTTAATTTCATCTTGTCTCTGCACAGAAATGACCATGGAGATCTAAGTAACTTTGCAATCATTTTGTCAGTTATTGCTTTAAAGGGTAGGAAATACTTTGGTTTTCTTATACTAGTACTGGAAAAGAATAATAATCACTATTTTGTCCCACTTCTTGAGCTCTCTCAATGGAATGAGAGGTTGAGCTCTCATTATGAAGTCATCATCTTTCATGGAAGCTACTTCTTGAGACTATGGCAGCTTCAGTATCTGTGAAACAAGAAGTTTAACCCTGTGGCACTTTTAAAAAGGCTAAAACTTTAGTTTTAACACTTTTCATTTGACAGTATACATTATATTAGCCTAAAATTGGTTCCAAAAATAACAGCTGAGCTATAGAATTCTCAAAAGCACCGACACATCTTAGAGTCTTAAGGCCAGTTTTAAAATGCCATTAATATACCATTTGCAAAGATCTGTTAAAAAATGTGACATACTTCAGATGAATAAAACAGAATTAAGACTCCTGCCACCAGGAACACTAGAAAACATATTAAAAAAAAGAAAAATCTGAAATTTCAAATGGGCTTTTTGTTGAAGGAGCCTTGGGATGGAAGTGCCCAGCTCCTGCTCAGTCTGGAGTTCTAATTATTAGACTGTTTTGAAAACTCTGACCTGTATCTTTACATAAACAGCTTGATTATTTCTAATTTAATTTCTAGTATTTCTTGGATGGTGCAATGCATGGCACCATATATGTCTAGGAATTTGGAATGAGAATCACCTGCTTTTGTAACATCCTGCAGGATCTAGGAATAAAGTGTTGGATCATGTTAATAACCCAACTAAACATTATCAGGTGCTAGTGGAATGCAGCTACAGGGAATACATTCATTTTCACTCTGGGTGGCCTAATAAGGCAATGGCTCCAGCATTGGGCAGTATATAAAATATAAGGGGAAACTGCCTGCTCCTCTTCACACAGTGAAATTCTTCTGGAATTCCAGGAGCAGCATGTACCAACAAGCCTGTGGAATATCTGCCTTTATGCTGTAGCCTCTATTGCTTTCTGGATACATTTTTCACCCTCGTGAATTAGAAAGCTTCTCTCTTTTCATTTTCATGCAACATTCCAGAAAATTGCAGTAATTGCCCCATTTTATTTTTTACAGGGCTGATGAGAAAAAAAAAAGTTAAAAAACCCTCAACAAATTTAGATGAAAACAGAAAAATTTTCTTCCATTTTTCCAAATAACTCCATGCCTGTATGCACAGAGTATTTTACAGGCAGGAATAAAGTGTAGATGAGATAGAGCAGGATCCAACAGGGCTTTTCTGACAGAATACAGAAATCATCTTGCTTTTTGAGCATCCCAGGGATGAATACAGTGGGGACCTGCCTGGAGTATCCAAAACATTACGATCCTCATTTTACAGATAAATATGTAGTGACTGGCTCTACATCACCCAGTAAGCCTATAATGAAATCCTGACTAAAAAACCCCACTTTCCTGTAATGCAGTCCAATCTTTCAGGCATTATCTCAAATGAACTTCTTTCTTCATTTTAACTTTGGCAATACAAACATAATTAACACATTCATCAGTTTCTTTCTGTCTTTCCATGGAGACATATTTAAGTAACATTGATAAATAGGAACACTACTCTTCTTGTAAGCACAGAGTGGCAACAAATATCAATTTATGATGTGCTGGCTTTTAGATTAATTATAAATATACAAGCAATAATCATAGGAGGAACAGACATAGAAAAAGAAAATCAAGAAGAAAATGAAAACCTAATTGCATATTGATGATGCACGTAAAATAGGAAATAAACCACTTTTATATAAGGAACAAATAATACCCTCCCCCCAAGTTAATATATCTCAAAAATATTTTGAACTGTTATTCCATTTAAACTTGTGTTAACGGCACTAAATAAAACACAATCTCTTTCTAACTGCAAAGTAGTTTGCATTTTCCCTTCAGTATTCATAAAATATAAACCCCAGAAGCTCCTACTCAGCAGAAGGAACCTTCTTCTAGGTGTTGCCAGTAATTAAAACACTAATAAAACTCCAGTGTTGTAAAATAAAGGCCACACCACAGACTGCAACAGAGTGCCCTCAGTGGGAACAGTGCCTGAGATGCAAACACACGAAGCACCTGAGAGCAACATCTCCTGTTAAAAAGGAATCCAATCTCTGGGAGAGACTTTCCCATACAACTGCACAGATCCAGCACAGTATTTATCTGGCTGCTACCTGCTGTTGAAGGGATTTTCTCCTGGGATGATGTGAGTGCTGTCCTTCCCCACTAAGAGCTTGATTCGATCGTAGAATGACTTCACAGCTGGAGCAGCAGAGTGGCTCTGCTGGATGATGTCAAGGGGGTCGCGGGAGCCTCGGCACAGCAGGCTGTTCTGACAAGTAGACTGGAGGCAGCAGTCTGGGTCCAGGCAGTCAACCAAGCCATCTGAAAAGGAACAGTCAACCAAGCCATCTGAAAGGGAACAGTCAACCAAGCCTTCTGAAAGGGAACAGTCAACCAAACTTTCTGAAAGGGAACAGTCAACCAAGCCATCTGAAAGGGAACAGTCAACCAAGCCATCTGAAAGGGAACAGTCAACCAAGCCATCTGAAAGGGACCAGTCAGTGAGGTTCAGCTGGCCAAGCAGCAGCACTGGGAGCAGCAGGGAAAGAAGGGAATGTTCTCCATAACATCCCTGAGCCAGGAAAGTGGCAACTGAACCAGCACTTTAAGGAGGATGAGGCTGTCTCAAGGACAAGGGTGCTGCTACAGTTCATTTACACCAGTGTTAGAGGGGGACTGGGCCCAAAGAAATCTGTTAAAGTCTGAAAGGAGGAAGAAAGAATAGTGGAAAGAGTGCAGGGGTTTTTGTTTAGGTTTTTTGTTTGGTTGTTTTGGTTTTTCATTCTTTCCAGCTGTTTGTTTTACAAAGTTTTTAATTTCCTTGCTGGGCTGTAAGAGTCCTGAGAATCAGGCTGTTTAGTTTAATTTGTTCCATCTGGGGAGATGAGGAAAGGAGATGAGAATGACATACAGAGTAGGTTGTTATTAACTAAGTAAAAAAATTACATTATACCCATCTTGGCTATTCACAGGGAGGTGCTGCTGCAGCTCCCACAGACACCTGAGCTTGTTCCCATGCTCGGGTAGGGAAGGGTCAGTCACAAAGCTGGCTGGTCACAATGTAAACACCAGAAATGAACATGGAGCCCTCAATGGAGAGATCGATCTGTATCCCTAAATAAATCACAAGTGACTATTTTTGGCACACAGGGTAACAACTTCTAGCATCACCCTTTCCTTTGGTATCATCATTTAACTGAAGTATGTTCTCTCAATGGAGTTTTACTGTAATTTCAAAATTAATAACCATTTACTTTAAACTGTTATCATATCTAACAAGTTAGAAATATTTGTGCATCCACTCTGGACTGGATCAGGCATTCAATCTGCAACCTTAGGTCAGAGACTCCCCAAGGAAGACTGATCTGACTTTTGAATACAGACGTGGCTGGGGCACAGCCTGAGCATCATACACACAAGAGAACATTCCAGGAGGTTAGCTGCCAAAAGTGCCTTTGAGTAAGATCATGACTCATGTATTTGCAAGATTTCCCAGTGCACACCAGTCCAGCAGCATTACCCAACACAGTATCAACTGGTAAAAACACCAACATCAAAAGAACAACCAACCCAAACCAAACAGCTTTCTGATTTTTCAATTAGCCTTGTATTTCCAATGGATTGTGTGTACCTGAAATGACTGTTTCTGATTTTAAAAACCCTGCCAGGCTCTGCTGACAATGTTTCATTCAACCCTCTAAGGAAATTTAAGTTAGACAAACTACCTTATTGCAAGAGCTATACATTGCTTTAAGGCCAGTCGCCTAGTTGCATTACCAGCTCCATTCATCTTGAAATCCTCTCCAACGTGGTGGCAGGAATTTTCTTTTTTTTTGCTACAATCCATTTTCCACCCACTTTATATCATCATTGTAAGGACATTAGCTTCAGATGATAACTGCAGGCAGTTTGCCTATTAAGCCCCAAGAACTCTTTCTCTGCACCCTGGGTTCTTCCTGAGCTTGTGACACCCCTAAACTATAAACAGAAAGCTGCCCACTGTTTAGCCCACCCAGCTCTTTTAGTCAGACAACCACCAGGCAAGAGAATCCCATCAACACATTAAAAATAACAGAAGTAAAACACAGGGTAAAAATTACTCCCTTTGATAAATTCACATTTACCTGTTCAATCTGAATCCTCTTTTTGCTCTGTTATTAGAGGTGGGCATGTGTTAAGTGTGCAATAATGACCTCATCATGCAGCAGATTATGGGATGCTGTGACCCAACACTTCTGGTGGCACCATGGACTTTCAATTGGCATATCAATCTCTAGGTGTCCTGTCAGTCATGGGAATCACATCTTTATGCTAGCAAGCCCTCTTGGATATAGTCTGACATTGCAATCTTCAGTAAATTACCCTGTCACTGCCAATCTCACCGTTATCTCACAAACAATCAAGCAGGCAATCAAACTGCTCTGAACTGCCAGTTCAGGGCCTGGGAGGCTAGAAACATCTCCCTGCAATACCAGGGAGAAACCTGCCTATGATTCTCTCCGTGTAGGAAGGTTTTCATGCACTTACGTGAGTTCAGACTTGCACACTTGGGAGATGCTTACAAGAATATTTAAAACAGACAGACATACACCATAACGTAAATATGCACATCATTTACTTGTTTGGAATGTTATTATTGAAAATATATGGCTAAATATTCCCAGATGGCAGGGTCTGGGAGTTGGGATATTTATACCTTGTGCCAACCAGCTTCCTGCACCAGCAAGCTGTGGAGCTGTTGACTGTATGCAGCCAGAGTCTGGGCACTGCCCAGGGAGTCAGAGGCTTGCACACTGCTGCCTCTTTTCAGCCACAGATGCGTTGCTGCTCCTAGTCACTGGGCTGCTCTGAAATCTCTGTGTATGAAAGGCTATGGGTCACTTGCAGAATATATTTGTTTCTGATTCACATTTGCCTAATTTGCCCCCTGGAGATGTTATCACAGGACGCTGAGGTTGGCAGGGACCTCTGGAAGTCATCTTGTCCAAGGCCAGCCAAAGCCCATTGCCCAGGACCCTGCCCACACAGCTTTTGAGTATCTCAAACAACCTCTCAGGCCAACCTGCTCCAGACACCCTGATGATAAAAAAATGTTTTCCAGCAAACATTTGTGCCTGGGGCTGTTCCTCCCCAGGCACAGGACCTTGCATTTCAGGAGGTGCCTATCACCCAGCCATACTGTACCACTACATATGGAGGAAATTGTTACAGAATCATTTCCTTGCATTAGACTCAGTTGATTAAAACAAGGGCTAGGAAAAAAAAAAAAAAAAGTACCTTCTGTAAGAGAACACTCTGCCATAAGCATGAATTTTAATTAGAATTCAGTACTTTGTTTTTTAATATATATTTCAGAGCTTGTCATCTCCCAGATTTTGTCAGGCACACTGAATTATTTATATGGTTAATTCAATAACAAAAACCTCACCATTAGCCTCAGCAAGATCTTCTGTATGCTTTGCACAGCATACACATCTGAGTTTAAAGTGGCCAGTTAGCACCTCTCTGAAAGTGTATGCTGAAATGAAGACACTGGAGATGGAGTTAAGATGGTGATGAACCCCCTCCAACAGTTTGAGACCAAAAGAAGTCACTGACTTGGCCTTTACTAGGAAGAAAGAAGTAGGAAATGCTGATCTGATTTAAACTGGTATCCCAGTGTTAGCTTGCCACTGATATTTGTGGTTCTTCTGCATTCCCAAATCCTTCCAGAAACAAAGTAAGTTGCAGGGTATTCCTCTGGAAGACTTTGCTTCTGCTAATGGATACACACAGCTCTTGACCTTCCGTGAACTGTTCCTGTTCCATGAGCTTTTTGGCAGACTTAACTGCACAGCAAAAGAACAATTGTAAGGTATTAGAGGCAGGTGGAATACTCAGGCACACCACTTTTTTTGTGTGTTCCTCTTGAAGGTTTTACAAGCCCCAAAAAGCTCTATATATGATACATTTGACTGCTAATGTATTTAGAACCTCTCGTCATTAGTTTTCCTTCAGCACTGAATGCATTTCTCAGCACATTCAGGTGACTGGATTCTGGAATTGTGCTAAGCCTTTCTTTGGAAAGTTGACACTCGAGCTACTGGGGTTATTTTTAACTAGGAGTTAATGATCTTTCGTTATCTTTTCCTCCACTCCTTGCATGGTGTAGTTCAGGCTGGATTCATGATGCATTTTTCAGTGAGGTGACTGTGACCTGACACCCAGCTGCCCGAGGAAAGGCTTTCTGAAGCCAGCAGGGGCTGAGCACATGCTCAGCAGAGGGCATCCTTACACTTCACTAGCTGCAGGAATTAGCTGCCTTTCACAGCCTAATTCCGGGAAAGTCTTCTTTTTTATTCCAATAAACATTTCAGGCTGATGATTAAAATGGAGAGGGGGAGTCGGGGGGGGAACAGCAGCTATTCTGAACCCTGAGGGCAAAAGGGCCTTTGATCACTCTAAGGGCAAATTAGTTAATTTATCATGATCCGATTTTAATTATGTGTAGTATTAATATACCCAAGGTGAAAGAATTAGAGATGCTCTATCAGGTTATCAAAAGAGTAGGCCTTCTCTCTGCCAACACAGAAATATTTTAATTGAGCTCTAAAACAGCAGGCAGAACTGTTTCCACAGACAGGCTCTTCCAGAGCCCAGGATATATCCTATTACCAACAAGTTCTAATATTTAACCAAATCTTCCCTTTTGTAGCTTGATCTAATTACTGCTAGCAATATTGATGTACATAATTCTAAATAATTCCTCAGAAGTTCCTGGTGCTAACAAGCAAGGAAACACTTCTAATCTTGTTCCAGCCCTGCTTCTCAGCCCAACTGGAAAGCCTCTCTGCAAACACCCAGGATACCCGTTGCACCACTGGCTTTTAAACCAACTGTGAACATGACAGAGTACTTGCAGAACCATAAACCTAAACCAGAGCTGCCCCTCAGGATTGTAAATCCCATATTGAAATGGAATTAACCTGGCTTCTGTGTAAGCTCGGTGTGCCTCTGAGTGGTCCCAAATCCCCTCCCTAGGGAGGTTTTCAAGTACCCTGGAATATGGAATTGGTAGGAGCACCAGCCCCACTTCCCTTGCACAGTCAGGATTCCCAGAGCTCTGGCAGTTGGGAAAACCAACTGAGAGCATCATCTGGAAGAAACTCCTGCAGGTGTTGCCCCAGCTACACACTAAGTGCTTGGTGGTCCTTCAGAACCCATGAATACTGGTGGTTATTGATGCTCCAACTTCAAACCACACATCACTTAGAGTGAGGTGGCCCTCCAGGGCTCCAAGAGGAAAACAACCCTGAAAACAATCTGCTCAGTTCCAGTGTACACAGGGACACCCAGAGCAACCAGTGGCTTTTCAAACCCTGGCATCTGCAGGGATTGCATTTCTTGCTTTTGCTTCTCCGTGGGTTCCAAGGGCTCTGGGAAGGTATTTTCTGCACCAAGAGTATTCTGGGTATTTATATTGAGGACTTCATAAAATCTTTTGTCTGTGTTGAATTAGAGACCCCTGCTGAGGCAATGCTTGTTGAGGCAAGCTCAATTACATGATTTGCTTTTGTGCTGTGAAATACTTGTATTATCTTAAAAGTCATGAGCCCGATGCAGTATCAAGTCGCACGATTTGTAATTTTCTAAAGGCAATTTTTTTCTAAATGTTTATTGCAGGAAGACACTTCTCTTTTCTTTCTATTTTCTTTCTGTCTAATTTCAGAGATGAGTTTTCTAAGACAGCTCAAATAAACAGCCTTTCAATCAGGCAAGTGCACTGTCCTGACAGTGAACTTCTCCACAAATGTATTTTTCTCATGAATTGAAGAGGATTCACACTGGAGCAGAGAGCTGCCTCGCTCTCATTCATTTCCTTTAATGTATAGTGCCAAACACAATTGCTGCCAACTGTGTTTCTTGCTGGGGTTACAGCTATAGAGGAACAAACCGAAGGGGAAAATTTGCCTTCTGAGATATGCATAACTCTCTTTGGAAAGCCAAGTGGAAATAAATTAAAATGTATTTTAAAAAGAATGTCCCGCTTTGCATAACAAACAAGGATCTCCTCCTTCTATTTAGCTTAGTCTTCTATCCTGCTGTGGGTTGTTTCCTTCCCCACCTGATTTTAGTCCAGAATATTTCATTTTGAGGACAAATGTGATCTGTGAAGTGCTATAAGCAGTGATTGCATTTAAGTTTTGTTTTTTTTTTTTCCCTCAAACCCACCTGCTCCTGTGCTCTCCATCCTGATCAAACCTGATACAAACCATTTTAGCCAAATTTAGGTTATTTCTTTCTCTGAGATTATATAATGCAACTGTCTTGTCAAGAAAAACTCTAAACATGAGTAGAGTCATTTTGAATGGATGAAAAAGTTGGGAAAAGAGACAAAAAAGGACAAGAACAACATAGAAAGAGCAACCCCTGTGAGCAACATGGCTCCTGCCAGGGCTGCTTCTGCACAAGTCAGGGTTCTTAAGCATCTCTCCCAAACTATCCCATCAAGCTCAGGATGAAGACCCCTCAAACATGAGCTCCTGATATCAACTGTCCCCACCATCCAGAGAAACTATACTTTAGAAAAGATGATTTTTGCTATGCATTACACTGACCATTTTTCTTGAAAACACTGTAAGGGCTAGAGTGAAATCTAGTTAAAAATGGGCAATTTATGAAGACTGTTCTGAAATACTGAAAACATTTTTCAGTTTGGGAACAAACAAAGCATTGTAAAAAGATGAATATAAATAGACACCACTGTAATGATTTCCTTACGTCATATGTCAAAAGTAAGATGGACTTAAAAAGTAATGTACCTTCTCCCCTTCCTCAAAATATCATTTCTAATCCCTTGATTTCCCAAATAAATCCATGGTGAGTTGAACGGGTTATACATCTCTACTGGGGGGATTATAAGTTGTAATCACAATTATAAGTCTTAAAACAAAGCTATTTCTAATCCCTCCAAAAGATGCTTAATAACTATTAAGACTACTGAGGGACTGATTAAGATTTCTAAGTGGCCACAGTGAGTAAATTATGTAATCCAGGCAGATTTTGGCAAACAGAAGCATTTTCCAAGTTAAAAAAGATATTAAGAGTGATCCAATGCTAGAAGCCCCTTATCTTTCAGTCTGCCTTCCTCCCAGGAGGTAAATAAACAAATAAACAGATAAGAGCCTTTCAAGCTTTTTCAGTGGCCTATGCACCCTAGTGACCCTCAACAGGTTCACAATGAAGACAGTTAAGCTCCTATCTAGATTTGACATGTGATGCTAAGGACAATTTCCCAGTGTTGTCGATCATCATACACAGATCTGAGAGGAGAAAACCTCCTCTCCTCTCCCTGCTCTGGAATTCCATTTTATTTATGTGAGTAATACACACTGACATCTCATTTAAAATGAAGATTTGTAAGTCTCAACAAGACAGGGACACATCTGCCTCTTCTAGGAATAGACCAACTAAAGGGCATTAATCTAAAATGGAAAGAAAATATTAAGTATAATCTTTCATTTTTCTCTTTGTGAACTATGGTATGGAGTTTGCACTGTGGCAGATAATAAGATAAAACAGGACAAATGGGAATCCCTCTGAAGTCAGTGGCAGTGCTGCTCTTGACATCCATGAAATGAAGATTGGCCCAAGGCCTTTGAATCTGATTGTGAGATAGAATTGCAATAAGGACAGCTGAACAGTACAAGAACTCCAAAATCTGTTAGAACTGCTGTTGCATGGGGAAGAACGAGGACAGAACAGTCCCATTCCAGTGAAGCAACTGTATTTTAACAACACAAATAGATGGATAGAAAGAAGGAGGTTCAGCTGGCCACATAAGGACCTTGTTTAGGCAAAAAAAGTGTATTTTTAGCTACCCTACTGCCTTTCAAAAGGAATGCTGGAATCTTCAGTACTACTCCAGAAATACTTGCTTACATTAACAGAGCAATGTTGGTGATGAAGCAGCAAATGAATTCAACATTTTGCTGCAAATAAACTCTATTAAGTGTCAAATGAAAAGAGTGACTGGGGAGAGCTCTTTAACTTTCAATAATCTTGCATAGTATGTGAAACATGGGGGTCTGGCAATGAGCTGTAGCTTTAACCTTGATCCCATGGTACTGTTTTCAGCTTTGTTTAATGAGAAAACTTTATTTTATCTGTTCTTTTCTATGCACAGTCACAATTACATAAAGGGGCAGCTTGATGCCCAGAGCACACATCCTTCCCTTGCTCACCATTCCTGCACACTCCTGTGATCACCCCTGTGTTTTAATTAATAAAAGGTAATAAATTAATCAACATTAACAAACACAGAGGGCACAGGACATGTTCCTGGCCAGATGTGCACTGAACAAGACACAGCTTAAGGCAAAGGTAGAACTGCACTCCAGGGTACTAAGTGATTAATGTTATATTCAGTTTTAAGTCTTGTAGCTCTTTGTGACTGACAATGTGACAAAGTGATGGGAATGACAGTGTCCTTACAGAGTGTATTGGAAAGGACCATGTGCCATCTCAAAGCCATCTGACACTCCAAATATAACCAAACTGAGACAGCAGAAATCACTCAAGCACGAGGGGGACAGGAGGGTACTGCAGAGCCACCTGGCCTGTGGCAGGCCCCCTCAGCCTGTGCCACCAGTTCTGGGCACAAACCCTGGCATGGCTGAGTCAAAGGGTTTGTCTATTCAGTTTTTGAGGTCTACTTTGCAAGTGTGTGCTGAGACAGCCAGCTGAACATCACCTGAGCTCCCTCAGAGAACAACTCCACAACATAAGCCACTACCAGAGATTAGCAACCATCGTCAGATTAAAGTACTGAGCTAAGAGTCAGAAGACAAGAGATTAATTTGTGCCTTTATCATAATATCCTCCTGTGAAAATATGCAGGTCAAATTGACTTTTCAGGTCGGGTGGGCCTTGGAACAGGCAGAGGTTTTCAAACTACTTAAAATCCCACAGGAAGCAATGAGCAGTAATGTCTCTGGCTTCTGAAAAAGACCAAATTCAATCTGCAAGCATTGGGAATGTCTGACGAGTTCTCCCCTTTAACCTTCCCAGTCTTCAGAGGGGTCAAACAGCTTTCTTCTAGCTATGACCACAGTAAACCAGAAACCATCCACCTTGCATGGTAAATGTCATTAATACTCTATGTCTGTTCCACAGCATCTTGATTCTGTGTGTTCTGCAACTTCAGTGAACTACTATTTGCCTTCCACGAGCAAAGCTTTAGAATTCTGCAGTTTTAAATTGGGATGAACAGCTGAATGGTCTCACGAGTCCTTTTTTCCCGTTTGCCTTCTGTTTTACAAGTGCAGAATATTGTCTTGGATAGGTAAGTAAACATCTTATTCCAGTATTTCGAATTATGTTTTCCAAACTCACTCCTTGTTTTGAGGAAAATCTGATGACACATCCATTTTCAGATTTTCCTTTATAATTTTCAAAGCTTGTAAATACCACAAGCTTGAGTGGTTCACCTCTTAAGTTTCTTACACTGCATATCAACACAAGTTTAGTGGGTTTTGTTGCAGAGTTAAATGCCAGCTAATGTAATTTGGCAGTTAAGATTCTGCTCTTAACAGTTCAGCAACAGCTATAAAGCAAGTTCCAGTTCTCTGAAAAGGAATCAGCTCTATCACTTCTTACATATTTCTGTAAGCACTGATCACAAGTGAAAACAAGGAACTAACAGGATTTACAGATTAAAACTAGTGGATGCTATTCAGATGTGGTAAATAGCATGTAATAAAAATCAAATATACCTGTTCTTCAGTCTGGGACTCATGAAAAATTTCTACACCAAGATCTTACAGAAAATAAAAGCACTCATCCTAATGATAATTTTGCCCAGGAAACAGTCATTCAAATAAGCCAAATGCTTCTTTGCAGTTTTAGGAAAGACTGTAAAACATTTCTTAATCAGCAAACAACAGATGTGCTCTTTAGATTAATTATTGGCCAAAGAAAAGTGAAGCAGTCTGAAGGAAGAAAGTTGTGTCTGATGTTTGATTTTTAATGAAGAGTAGGAGCATGTGAAAAAAAACTTTATGTGACTTACTAAAGATGTCGTAATGAAAGGAATAAGAAAGGTACTTCAAATGAAGATGAGAGATTTAGCAACCTTGTTTAGATGGCAGAGCTTCTCAAAACTCCTTCCAGCCCAGCACCACAAGATGAAGTAAAGCCACAGTTGAAGGCAAATACGTAACACAAATTAAGTATTGCTGAATATCCTGCTCACCCCGCTGCTCTGCAGGTACACGTGAGCACAGTAAGTTGTTCTGCCACTCACAGGAGCCCACAGGAGGAAGTTCTGGCCCTAGGGCCCTGCTCTCCACCCTGGGCTTCCGTGGGACGTGGGGTGGGACGGAGCCTCCCTGTCGCCCACAAGGCCCTAGCTTGCCCGGTCTCATTTGTTTCAGAAGACACGGAACACCACCACTTGACAGCAGTGACAAGTGCAGTCTTTCTGGAGGAAAATGACTCATGAAGAAAGCGTGTGTAACCCTCTGTTCTTTAGGGACTGGGAATTGAAAGACTTTTGCTCACCTCCCTCATTATCCTTGTTATCAGCACAGGCGGTTTCCATGGCAACATTGCATCCAGGCCCCCTCCAGCCGGTCTGGCAGACACACTGCCAGCTGTTCTGACCCAGCGTGCATCTCCCATTGCCATTGCACAGATCGGGGCAGCCATCTGGTTGAAGAAATGGAGAAGGTAAGTACAAGACACACTCGTTCACACTGCCACGCAGACTCCTGACAGCATTACTGTGCAGACAAAAAGACTCCTTCCTGCTGGTGGGACTAACGCTCTCCTGGCCCAGAGCCACAGCCCTGGATTGGAGGAGGAGGGTGAAGAAAAGGGAAACAAGGATATAACTCAAGCCAAAGTCCTACCATCAGCCACAAGACACGTTATAAGAAACCTGCAAAGGTTCAGATCTTGGGTTGATCCTTGCCCACTTCTCCCACAGCTGAGGGAGAAGCTCTTCAGCAAACATCTCAATGCTCAGCAGGCCTTCTTTACTGTGCATTGCATAATTCCACTAAACTGCTCTAAACACACAAAATTTAAAGAGAAAGTTTTGAAGACATTTTCCTTAACTGTATTTAACATTATGTTTGCTTGGTTTATGATGCAACATTTCATGGTGTTTGAAAGACACATTAGAAGAGATACCCTACAAAAGACTTGGAATTTAATATGGACTTAGTGTATAGCAAGAGCTGAATCTGGAACAAAAATATTAGTTAGCTGATTGCTTATATGTTTCAACTACATGTCCGTGGGCACTAGAATACCTGAAATGAGTCCCAGGAGGCACTACTGTATCTTACTGAATACTTATTATGAAAAAAGGTAAGGAAACCAAATCCCAGCCTTGGTATAGCAAATCAAATCCAGCAGCACCCAACCCACCCAAGCAGGTGTATTTGGGAGGCCCCAGGCAGGCCTCTCAGCACCTTCTCCCTAGAGCAGCAGCACAGGGCTGTGCTGCCCACTGACAGCAGATGCTGGATCCCAGTCAGTCACCAGCTGTCTTGTCTGGGCTGCTGATGCTCATTCTAATCCTGTCATCTCTACAACCACCAGAGAACGTGGAATAATTAATCCCATTGCTTCTGGTCTTGGGTAGCAAATTTGATCTCAAAACAGCTCACAAAGCTTCATGCTCTCTCACTTTCTCCTCCACCAGCAGTGCTGGGTCTCTGTTGGCATCAAGATCCACAGGGCTCTGCTGCAGCCCTCTCAAGTCTCACAGACTGGCCGGGTCAGTTCTTTCCATTTGCCACCATGACCACAAGCTGGGACTATTAAGTACTCCCCTCTCACCCCCAGGCATTTTAAGAGCACCAAGGAACTAATGGGCACCCTACCAGAGTGTGGATATTACCTTCAGCAGCTGGGAGTGAGGAAGGCAGCAGCGGGAAATATCCTGACAGCAAATAAATATGTTTTCTTTGAGCAGCACCACTTGAGATGTGCAGCACTGGAGAAGGACTAAGATGACAGTATGTCACCTTTGTGCCCCTCAGCCTCTGCAGGTGACCAGGAATAGAAGCAACTATCAAAGCAGCACAGCTTTCCTACTAGTGCCAAAAGGTTGAACAGCCTTCCAGAAATCACTAAATTAGACTGCCTGGGTGTTTCTATAAACCTGTTCAGAAAGCCACAGCTCTGAGCTCGTGTCTCTTCCCACACCTCCCAGTTGCCTCTGCTGTAGCCAGGTGATGCTGTAGAGAAGCTCCTCTGACCCCACACTAGTTTTCAGAGTGCTGCAGGAGTTTCCCATGTGGGCAAGAGATCTGCCTTGTATCCCTGGTACTCACACAAGCAGTATCACAGCATAGAAACTTTCACTTTTACTTCTCCTCCTTGGGTTGTTAACTGATGCATTCATAGTTCTATTAAAAATTAATCTCTAGCCCCTAGTCATGTTTATTTTCTATGTAATTCTGAAAGTTTCCTTATTCATTTTTTAAATACTGCTGGGCCTGTGGAAGATGCTGGACTGGGAGCTCTCAGACCTCAGCTGCCCCATGGAAAATGTTCTTTATGGTTAACACAGCCAAAGCTTCTGTGCACTGTCCCTCCAGGTGCCTGAGCCTGCATCCTTTCTAGCACTGGCACAGCAGCTTCATCTCCATCAAAGCTCTGCAAAGTAAGACACCACACCTCCATGAATGGGGTGCCAAGACCAGCCCATTCATTTCACACAGAAAGCTATCAGCAGAGAGGAACAAAGACTTAGAAATTCTATTTAAATGTTGTTGTGTATTAAAAAAATACAGTGCCTCTTTCATTGAAATGTAAGGTTACATTGCCACTACATATCTTAGCTATAAAAATGTGCACTCTGCAGCATTTCCAAGGCATTTGTTTATCTTTTTCACTGTCAGGTTGTTTGAATGACCAAAATGCTAACGTTTGAGGGGAGGCATCATACCGGAGGACAAATTATTTGTTTTAAATGAAAAACAAACAGTAATTGTAAATATACACACACAGTTGGCGTTATACTCAGGCACTGGAGAGAATTAAATCACAGAAGCAGTTTGCTTTGCAGCATATGAGCAAGAGGAAAACATGAACAGTAGGGAGCTAACAAAATCTCTGAAAAGTTTTGCGTGCAGCTGGAGATTAATGGGCATGACTTCGGGTTTAGCTTAAGGAGAGAAGCAAGAGTCCCTGGTATAGACATGATGTTGCTAGGAAACACTATGCTACCTCCATAGAGTTTATTTCACCGTGGCCTTCCAAAGACAGACTTTGTGTTTCAGTAACATAAATATCTGAAGGAAAGAAAGAAACCCAGCAGTAGACTACATGAAGATGCAAGTACTTTGATGATAATGTCTTCCCTTGGAGATCAATGATATTAATGTTATATTAACTTTCAAAACAGCTTTAAGTAATGGATAACTAGGTGTTTTCCATGGTTAGGTGTTTCCATATGTGTGTGGGTATGGATATTGCCTCCTGGCTGCCCAGAGTGAGGTAGCCCAGGAGAGTGGCAGAGGGAAGGGCTATCACCATCTCACCTTGCTAAGCAATCCGCCACGCTACGGAGCTCAGAGAGGGCCCTTCACGCTGAGCAGACAGGCTGCTGTTCCTGGTGAGTAGAGAAATTCTACTCATCTTTTCTATTACAGTATGCTTAATGGAAAATGTCAAAAAAGCCAGGTTAAAAAAAAGAAGAAAGTGCTTGTTTAAAGTGCAAGATTGACAACCTATTTATTCGCAGAACAGGCAGAGTATGGGCAACAGCAGTTCAAGTGTCTCAGGCTTTTCCAGCAATGTCTCTGCACAGGCTGCTGCTGCTAGAGGCAAAACACTAATGCAGCCTCCCTCCTCTGTCTCCAGCTTGCCTGTGGGACTGGTATCTGGGAGCTTTCATACAGGTACAGAAGCATTTCCAATTAAAACAGCAAGAAAGACTTTGGTGCTTTTTGCACTGCAACGTGAGGAATCTGACTAGCACTGTGAGGGATCAGCAGAGTTAGAGGGGGTTTCCAAATGAAAACACTAAAATTCATTCCTCTCCATACCACAGACAGAGAAAATACCCAGCATTCATGTAAAGTGAATGATGGAAGGCAGTGGTAAGGAAAAAACAAAGGCATTATATGTCTGGATCTAATAGGGACTGATGTAAATTGGTGTTTTGCACATACTAAATCCCAAAACACTTTTTAGCTTTCTCACTGAACAAACCAATCTTGATTATCTTGCAATTCTGAAACACTAGTGCTTAATGCCTGAATTTACTTCCTCTCAGTAGTGGGTTTTGTTTTTTTTTTTAACAACTCAACTAAATTGGAGTAACAAAACAAATTCATTTCTGGATGTCATGGTGTTTGTACAAACAGGCTGTAGTGTTCTCAACTTGTTCATAGTTAAAAAAGAAATAAAATGGTGGAATCTTTGCCATAAAATTGTTGAGTTAGTCCTTCTAGAAATGAATTCTCTCACCTGATCGTGCCTTTTACCAGAAAGAAGAGAATCTACTGTGGTGCTGAGTGAAAACAGGACACTATTTAACAAAACACTATGAGGAACGAGAACACGTCAGTGTGATGAGGAGTATTTACTCCACTACTACTACTATATATACACAATTATTACATTAATCTTAATTTAAAAGGTTAATATTCATGGAGAAAAGGGATCCAAAAAATGTTCAATAGCTTTGGTTAAACACATGAGGAAAAGAAAGCTCCTGTCTGAAAACCTTACAATCTGAATGACAAAATGAACTTTAAATTGTAGATTTTGCTATGTGCAGAGCTCCACATGGCCATGGTCCACAAAAATCAAAATACCAACTGGTTTTCATAGCAACAACAATAAAATAGGGAGTCTAGAAACCAACAAACCCTGATTTTAGGGAGGTCATTGAGAGCAAAATCAAGTCTCCTGCTTCTGCTGGGCCTACGAAAACTTTACCTCTTTCCATAGTTCAGTGTTTTCAGAACTTATAGAAGATTTATGAAAAGCTGAATTGAAGAAGAAAGTCTGCAGAACCATTATGAATAGTAAACGAAATCAATATGGACAGTGCTTGTTCCTAAGAAAGTGATAGTGCTGGATATATTTATGAGAATCCTCATAGGTTTCATCTGCAATGACATTATTCCCAGACTAAATTGTAAGGCGATTAATTCATTTTTGAACTCAGCAAATTAATTTCTGTATCTAGGCAGTACATCAAAAAACTCTAATCCAATTTTGGGTAAATTCTGCACAGGGGTCCTTTTCATTCCACTGACACTTACAAACTCCAGGCATAGAAACACACACGTACCCCAGCTACTCAGGCACGTATAGATTTTCCTTTGCTACTTTAAAACCCCCAAACAACACTTGGAGTAAACCAACATAAAAAAAGACACATTGTCCAATTAATTTGTGGTTTCAGTGTAAATCTTAATACTGATCAGAAACCATAGTATATCAGAAATCATAGTATAGTTATAACTATTATATACATACATATATATATATATATATATATACACTATAACTATATTATCCCTTAGTATAATTAAAGGAAAAAGGAGAACAGGCTGGAGGGAGGAAAAAAGTAAAATCTCACTGGGTGGTATATGGTAACCACTTAGAGAAGCAGACCATGTTTTCAGCCTCTACTCAGTCTACAAGGAAAATCAGATGTAAATCAAAGTTACATCTTCTGAGTCCCCAAAGCTATCAGCCACCTATCCTCCAAACAATATCTTCAGGCACATGGAATGGGTTCCCAGCACCTCTTCCCATTTAGTGCCTGTGTAGTGCAGCTATAGTTTGGAATATAACTCCTCTTGCTTGTCTTTCTATCTAACCTCATCTCACACCTCCTTCTCCAACACCCCTCTGGCACTCAGTGGGACTCCTCAGTGACTTGCACTGAGGCTGGACCAGGGGGTGCTGCAGGGGAGGATGCCCTGCAGTAAGGACTATGCTGTGCAGAAGTGTTTTCCAGCTCACAGGACATACACAAGTTTCATGGGGAACTTATAAATTATATTTAAATCCTCCTCATTAGAGCTGTTAACTACAGAACTGCAGCAAAGAAAACTAGTCTGGGATATGAGGGTACCTGCAAAATATAGAGAAATGACATAAAAGCAGTAATGATAATAGCCTGCTTAATTTGGATTTTAGAGGATAATCAGTTTTTTTGTATTTTCTGTTCATTCCTTCATGAGTTGCTGGTATGCCTGCGGGTACCTAGTAAATAATAAACGAGGTACAAGGCACGAGGTACCTAGCAACACTGAAACAAATATCCTGCTTTTTATTTGCTGCTGTTATTTTTTAATCCTCCCATTCCATAGCCTGCAGGGCTTAGTTAAAGCCGAAGAAAGGGCATACAAATAAAAATGACACATACCATTATGGAAGGCACACACTGCTTATTTTCTAGAGAGCAACATTTCAATTAGAACCAACTCAAACCCAAAGCATGTAACTAATCATATGTCAGTGCAATACAGTTATTGGTTGAGTGAGGCCCCTTTGAGTGGGGTTGGACAGTTTCAGAAGAGGCCAGAGAGCCATGCAGAGGCACTAGCTCAGGTATCTGAAGCAGGAGAGTCACACAGATAGACCAATATTGTTCAGAATTAACCCAGCCTTTCAGTGCAATAAAAACCCCAATTTCACTGCTCAAGTACCAGCAGCACTTGTGTTTCCAGTGAGTGCTCACCCAGAGCAGGAGCAAATCCTTGGTACTGAAGCATTTGTCACCAAGGTGACTTAAATTACAAGGGGTATTTCATAACATAATTTCCTTCAAATTTATATCTACTATTCATTTATGCAATGTCTGTCTTTCACCTGTAAAGGTAGGAACTCAGAAAACATCCAGATTTCCAAATAAAATAGGAAAATATAAGGAAAACACATTCACCAAAAAATCCAAATGCAAGTTTTTAGAAGAAGTAAAACTCAGCACAGGGGAGCTGCTGGTACTGAAGTCTCAAGAAAGTCACTTGCATCTTTCTGAAGAAAAAAAAAGAAACCAGATACATATACATGAAAAAGGAAAGAAAAAAGAGGAAAGCTCGTGTTGCAATATAGGTCACACAAATTTGAGTTGGAAAAAAAATCCCCACGTGTGTCAGAGTATCATGCCTTGTTAACAAGGGATTGTTCCCAGCAGGACATTCTGGCTTTTCCAACTTTATTTGAAGTGACTCCAACAGATGGACCTAAGCAAAGCCTCTGCTGCAGCCCAGAAGCTACAGAAGAGCTACAGTCTCCTCTGCAGAAGATTTGCTGAGATTCTGAGCAAGAGCTAAACTCTGACCCTGGCAGCACATTCTAGCTACGTGGTGTATTCTTCTCCAACAAGATTCATCTTCAACTCATATTCACATATCCAATAAAAATATACATAAAAGATGCAATAAAACTTGTATTTAAGATAGCTGCGTCTTTCAAATTAATCTTACTGTGACAAAACCCGGTTGGAATACAATTCTGGGTGAAATTGCATTCATAAAACCAGGACCACAACCATAATCTTTTATTCTATTAATGGTTTTGATACTGGATACAAGGACTGGCATCATCCTTTGCAGTATCTAATATAATTTCTGAGAAAGAAGCCTTCTCAAGTCAGAGTTATCTCTAAAATAATATCTATATAAATAGTTTAGTAGCAGTGTAATGATAAAATGACCTATCAGACAGGATGTGTAAATCAGGCAATTGAATAATAACAAGCAAAACACTGACCTCATATTTAAAAGAATATATAACCTAATTACAGTGTAATCACTAAAATCCCTACATTAATCACAGTATTATGGCAGGCAGCTTCCATCATTTGTTCAGAAAAATTAGGATTCACACCGTAACTGCTACTCAACCTCCTTGCACACAATGCAATTTGCTTTTTTATTACTTGAAATATGTTGCAGTCGTAGCTTTTCAAATGTAGGCATTTGAACTTCTTTGAAGAAGTGGTTTGGCAGAGTGCTGCTATACTTTTAGATCTACTTATTAACTACAAAGCTTCTGGAATTTCATATATGCTGATGAACAAAGTTGTGTCACATTTCCATCCTCCTTACCTGTGTCATACAGAGAGACAAAGAGGAAAAACCGCTAGACAATTCTTCTGTTAGGTAGTATCTGTATCTGTCAAATCCCAGTAGATTTCAAAAGCTGTTTCAATTGGCTAACTGCAATTTCTAAAATTCAACAGAAGATGATCTAATTTTTTCCTTGTTTCAGAGAGCAAACAACACAAGCCCTAATTTTACTGTCATTAGCAGCTGAGACAATGCATGAACAGAATCACACCCACCTTACTGAGGTACCTAGCTGTGGAGGAAAGCATCTGATCATGCTGTTTTAAAGGCTTTTCTAGTTTCATTTTCTTTTGGGCAGTCTTCATACAGAGCCAAGGATGCTGCTACTCCAAGCTGTGCTCACAGGCAGACTAAGCTTGGCAATGGAGAGAGGGTGACCATCCTCACCCAAAGCTGAACCCCATTTAATGATGTGAATGCAGCTTGGATAAAATTATCTTTCACCTGCTCAGATCTGACCTCAGATCCCTGCAGATACCGACACAACAAAAGTAGATCCTAATTTCATATATTTATCATCCAAGACTCTGCTGATATAAAAAAGCTTTGCCTCACTTGGTGAAAACCCTCCAGTGAGGCAGAGCTACTTGCTGCTCTGTGAACGCCCTGATGGCTCAGCAGAGGAGACTACCTGTGTACAGACACCTTAAATATAACCACATTAAATTCTTTAGGACTTACCTAGACCTAAAACTATCCTAAACAAGCTAAACCAAGCAGGATATTTGTAATTAAGAATGAAACACTATCCTCTGCTGTGCTCACACATTTACATTCTAATCTGGGTGTCTAAACCAGATTTGCTAACAATAAAATAGTCTGGCAGTCCTGCAGACACTGGCCCAACATGAAATGATTGCAAGGCAAACTGCCAAAGGCCAGTCCCTGCAGAAGCCTGGGACAGAAAAGGGAGAACAACCCAACCCCCAGCAGGTATGCTGTGCAGAACACAAAAAACTGATGCTACAGACAAGGTCTTGGCATCAGCTTTCTGCAAACACAAGGGATACTGCAGATACTGAAAACTCCACCTGTCTGAGGAAAAGTGACACACTGTCATGTGAAATTAACTGTAAAGTGGCCTCCTGGGATTGCATCCTTCTCCCCTGACCAGACAGACTCTTCATAGCTCTATCAGCTGAGGGCTGGGACACAAGCTGGTCTACACTGGCAAAATTCAGCCTAACCCAAAAGGTGGGGTGCTGGATGGTAACAGCCCATCCAACGTCCAACACAGAGGGCTGTAGGAAGTCTGCATTGAAATATCTATGGGCCTGAGACTAATGTCTGACCTCCTAACTAGCCCTGGAAGAGGCTGGGCTAGGTGACCTCCTGACATCCCTTCTGGACTGAATTATCTATGAGCCCTTCAGTTTTAGAGCGTTATAATTTATAATTCTCAGGGCAGGGAATCCCAGTTTTCTCAGGCTTTATTAAAAGATAATTACTTGCTATTCATCAGATATTAATGCCTGCATAGAATTTATAATTTAGCAATTAACTTTCAAGTATGCAAATGCAGATCCTGTGTAAGTGTGCAGGTTATCACTAGCAGGAGAATAAACAGGAGCCTTAACACGAGTACATATTTCCTGCATTACTGTGTAACAGAGTAATTTGCTTTATGAGCATTTGGAGCAGACCTTCAGAATCCCTTCAGGAGGGAATGTGCTACATGAACACGTTCTATAACTTGCAATTGATGTTCTTCAAGTATTAGCCACATGGATCCCTATAAATGGCTGCACACTGGTTTCAGACTTCAGAGGCCAAACATCTCAGCTGCCCTAAAGGAAAATCTAAAGTGATGATGAAAAAAATTAAATTCTTAAATGTTTTAATTTGAGCATTTTTAAAAAGCCTTGATAGCATACCCTAAATGCTTCTTGTACCCCTTCAGGATTGCAGTAGTCCTAAATTTTCATGACAGTAAAATAACATCAGAAGTAACAAAAAAAAAATGTAGCTTTCAGTATTAAAATAAATATATCTCGTGTGTTTGTTAAAGCCAGAATTTATGGTGGTTAAATAAGTGCAATTGTACAGGATGAAATAATGTCCAACAACATAGAAGCAGTGTTCTGCCACATAGGAAATGTATATAAACCTAATTAAAACACATAAACAATGTGTTGTGACTCATGTGAGTGTTTGTGTATGCGGTGTTGCTTGGCAGGTGTAGAACAGAAGATGAATATGTCAGCTATAGATAATATATTAGATCAACACGCCCTCAGTTCTAAAGTGCCAGGCATCCATTCTGCATCCTTTTTCAGTCTACACAAGCCTCATGAATATTGTGCATTTTCCCAATTTTTGTATCTACCAACTGCACAAATAACAATGAAAGCTACAGAAATGAAAATGTTGTTTTCGTAAATAAACTGGTTTTAATCCTGCATGCACAGACAAAGCATAGGATAACTCTCTTTTTGTTCCTTCTTTATCTGCCTAAGTGGTAGAGGAAAAAACTCATAATCCTCAAGAAAAAAAAAACCCAACCAACTCATAAACAGAGCCAGCTGCCTTGATATTTTTAAAAATAAGTAAATCTGGGAAACTGCTTTTGATCTACTAGGGAGATCATCTTCACCATTTTGCCTTCGAGAAAGCCAAGAGTATTAATCTGCACTTGGAAGAAAGCTGAAAGATGAAGGACTCTTAAAATTCTGCTTAAATATTACAAATATTTACTATCAGGCAACTGACAGCTCTGCTCCTCCCTGAGCCTCACTAGAAGTGACTTGAATTCTCTGTGAAGAATACTGAAGTCTTTCCACGTACAGTCAGAAGTCTGTTGAAGCCATCAGAAGCACCAACCAGGCTTCTAAGTCTCTGTGAGTGGTGGCCAGGCAGGATATTCCCAGTTGCAGGGGGACTCTGCTGGGAGGGCTTCTCTTGGGAGAGAGGGAGTGGGAGATGCTGCCAAGAAATCCAGAGATTGCTGGAGGAGGTTGTATGATCAGTACAGTGGATGAATACACTTGATGCACTGATTCATGTCAGACAAAAAGGTGTCTGTCTACTGTCGTGATACTTGATTTTAAAAAACACCACTAAAAACTACAACAGGGAAAAGCAGATTTAACACTCTAAGAAACCATGGCCAAAAGAAATTTCCACTCCCAAAAACCAAAAGCAGACAAACCAACCAACCCGAACAACACCCCCAAAATAACCAACCAACCAACCAACCAACCAGAAAAAGCCCCAAACCACACCAAAAAAAAAAAAGAAAAAAAAGTTTAAAAAACCCCTTTTCAGCTCTGTGCAAGGGACAACTAAAGCACAACTTGCCATTTTTGTGCAGCTTGCTCTGACTTTGTACCACTGAAATACAGCAGGAGTTGTCTAAAGCAGCTAGATGGATATCTAAATATAGACATATACCTACAATTGTATCTAAACATCTAAATATATTAACCAATATATCTAACCATATCAAACATATGTTGAAGAAAACTTACTTTTCTGTTTTGTATCCAGGTTATAAATTATCTTGGAAAGGTAGAAGTGAAAATTCCAAGATGTTGAGACTGGTCTGTCTCATTTGAATGGCATTTCACATTTTCTAACATCTTCATCTCAAGCAATAAAATACAAGAAATAAAAAATTAAGATCTAGGGGCATATTCTGCAAATAACTTACAGGCAAGCTCCAGTTTAGTATCGACAGGCCCACTGACCTTAAGAAATCAGATACATTATGTACACCTTGCTAGAATTTTTTTTAAATATGGTGTTTTATCTCTGAAGTGATGACAAAAATCCTCAGTAGAGAAAACTGAAACTATAAAGGTTGAATAAAACAGATGCAGTCTTAAATGTTATGCAAATATGTTGAAATTACCCTGAATAATTATCTCCCTTGACAAAGCATCACATAAAAACTTTTCAAGCAGTGACACTTGTAAATTAGGTAATAAGGACTTTAGGAATTTCATGGTAACCAGAAATACTAATACTGGTCAAACAAGACAGGCTTTACTTACTGAGTTCTCTGCATCTGGAAGATTGAAAGATTAAAAGGAACGGGGTAATAATGAGATTTAATAAGCACTACCTTCATTTTATTTTAACAACATTTCATGCAGTATGGAAATATGAACAATTTCAGGAGATGCTTCACTGTATCCACAAAGTTTGCTCAATGATATTTCAGATGCAATTAAGTCTTTTGATCAAGAAATGAACCACTGTTTGAAATGAAGGGGGCTTGACCAGTTTTGAGTTAACTACTTTTTTTTTTAGTTTGGACACCTCTGTGGGGTTTTTTCACCTCCCTTTCAGCCTTCTTAGGTACATATTCAACATGGTTTAGGCTTCTGGTGATGAGCCCCTCTGCAGATGAGTTGTGCAGGAGCAATGGGAGCCAACCTGTTCAGGGAGGCAAACACTTGCTGCAGCATCACTCTCACCCAGAGTTTCCTTCAAGCTACTGTTGCCCTCTCAGCCTTCACAGAGTGCCCTTGACTCTAATAACCTCTTCTCTAAATATGGAAGCCTTTCTCCATTCTGAATCAATATTTCTGACTTATTTTGGAGGGAGAAAAAAAAAAAGGTTCAAACATTCAGAGGACACAATGAAGATATATATGGATTGGCTTCATGATAAAGAATCAATTACTAACGATCCAAGGGAGGCAGTAACAAAAAGCAATTTTACCCCTAGTTTCCAAAGAAGCCAACAAAAAGATGAACTGGATCTAAAAATCTGTGTCACTGTACTTTACCTCCCACCCCCATCTATTAATGCTGCATAGTGAGCAATGCCAACCTTCATTTCATATTCCTAGTGAACTCCTATGCAGTGATTTTCTGTCTTCAATCAAACACCTTTTAAATGTTATTTTGAAACCTGAAAAGGCACATTGCCATTGCTTTTCCTGTGCTGTTACCAAATTACTCTGAACAACAACAACAACAACAAAAACTAAGGAGGAAAATTCATCAGAATCTGTTAACTTTCTTAACAAATTCATTGTGCTTTCACTTCTCAGCAGTAAATAGTGATCCATGGCTCCAGCTTTCAGTAATACTTCTCTTGTTGAAATGCAATTTAAAAATGAGAGAAAAGAAAGAAAAGAGAGACACCCTCCTTCTTCTGCTGCTTAATCCTAGGCACACAATCACCTATGGTAAAACTGGATGCTATAATCTCTATTAATTCTTGAGAGGAGTGATCTGTAACCCAGCATAAACACATTTTGTCTTGCTTTATTCAACAGAAAGCAAAGAGGTCAGATCACTTGATATTCAAATGTGCTGAAAAGTGGATGGCAACTGGATTAGGAACTGAGATCTACTAGGGGCTATTCCCAGTGGTTGTTGAAACAAAAACCTCTCTCATCTGTACTGGTTTCTGGTTTTGGGAGAATTGGCATCTTCTGGGACACTCAGGGCTTTGTGGTTGTGCATGGGAATAAAAAAAAATAGCTTCAGTGCTGTTCTTGAGGAGCTAATTCCACAAGCAGCTCAGCAATCTCTTTTGAGTCCTCACATTTGGGACATTGAAGCAGTGCTACTTTTAAGGTCAATACAGCACCATGCTCCAGGAAAACATGTTATTCCTAAAATTATCTTCTTTTTTGTTGTTGTTGTTAATTTGTTCTTTTGGATAATTGTCACCTTATTCTCATTTCTGGCCTAAAACCAAGACCTAGTTCTATTTTTCACTAGAAGCTGATTTAGTTTTTAATTAAAAAGAATGGGGTTTAATCATTTAATCACCATTATATTTATTTCTTAGGTAACAAGGCTGTTATCATTACTATTTCTCTTCAGAACAGCGACTGCATCTTGATGCATTCTGGGTCCTTAGCTCAGTTGTTTAATGCTCTGAAAAACTGACTATTTGAAGGCAAATATGAACATATGTGGTCTAGATGCATTAGGAATCTTACTCATTTGTCACACTCATGAGTAACTTTAATCTTTCAACATCTACCTTAAAAAAAAAAAGTCATCTGCAATTTTATAATTAACTGGAATGAATAGAGGAGAGATTCATCTTTACTTCATATGGTTTTCTATAAAAATATACTAAAATGTTAAAAGTGTATGTACTTCTCAATGATATGAAAGATTAACTATCATCTCATCTAGTTCAGTCTCCCCTAATCACTCCAGAACACTTAAGAAGAAATACTTAAAACTGTTCCTTGCAGCTATTTCACGTGGCATCTTATTTTACAGCATTTTAAAAGCAGGCCACAGTCTATTGATGCTGAGTTCATCACCTTGCTCTTCACTGGACTGTTAAAAACTGTGAATAGAAACTAAAAATACAATGGGACTAGGAAAAAGCAATAGCTCGTGACTTTAATTGGCAGTCTGTCAAAATGATGGCTCCCTATTTAGAGAATCCAGGAATCCCAGAGCTTTTTAAAAGGCACTGTACAACAGAGAAAGGACAAATGAGCTGGGTGGGACTCTGGTGCCATTTTGAACCCATGTTGGAGAGGATGCAGAAACTGTTTTACACTTGAACATCTGGGACTCTCTGCATGGCTCCCAGTAACCAATGAGACAGCACAAGAAAAGAAAAGGAATCCCAGACGTTAGACATCAGTCATGGGCCATAGAGCTGGCAGATTACAGGAAGGAGAGAGGAAAAGCATCTTTTAAGTTCAGGAGAAAGACAGGGAGAAAGGTTTTCCATGGCTAAGCAGCCAGCCATGTCTCCTCTGCCTAGGTTTTCTCTGGGGATAATGCTATGAACCATGTCTTACTGAAGTCTTTGTGAAATGAAAAGATACCACTTTTCCATGAAAACTGCTTCACTGTTTAAGAGAGGTGCTTGTTTGGAGTGAAATATTTAAGTGTGTAGGACTCGGTGCTAAGGGACAACTCTCAGATCTGAGAATCTTCAAGGAGCAGCTGGATCATTAATTCTTTCTGCTCTAGTCCTGTTACTGAACTAAGAAAGAATGAGGATGAACACAGTAAACTTAATTTCTCATGTTCCACTTCTCAGCTTTTAGCACCATGACTGGGAATTGCTGCTGGATGAGACACCAGTATTGCCTGGTCTCTATCAACCCCAGCATGAATACCAGTCAGAGAATGAGAGGGACAGTTCTATAGCAATCAATACTGAATCACTGAAAACACTACAGAAGTATGTGCTGGAAACTGTAGAAATATAACACAGTTTATTACAATCAAATGATAATGACCCAATATTACCCAACTATCTGCACTTCCACCATAAGGAGAACATAGACTACAACCTCAGTCCTCAACACCTTCAAGAACACTCAAATTTCTATTTACTTCTTACATTCTGTTACCTCAAAGATGTCATTTCTTTGGGCAAACTGGATATACTACATTATGTGATGATTTCTGTCAGGTGAAAAACTTTGTCTTTTTATACATAGACAAAAAAAAATATCAAAAAATGAAAGAGACTGAGGCTACCTACAGGAATCATCTCCAGAAGTGAGGTTATCCTGATATGAATTTCACAAGCAGGTCAGAAGAGGGATGGAAAGGAAGAGCAAGAGAAAAGAGCTGAATAACATGAATTTTGTAAAAACTTTGTCTTCAGTAAGAATGGCTCCTGATATCTCATAACTGGTACCCTGCACAAGTCCCCCAATTCACTCCCTTAGATCTTTTAAAAAATTGTCTAAGTAAGGGCTTTTAGTGAAAGAAGGGTGTATCAATATTCAACATCACTGTGCATTTCATCCTCGGTGAGGAGTTACTGGGTAAGAGATAACTGACAGTTTAAAGAGAAAGCCTTCAATAGTTTCATTTTTTCCCCAAAGCCCTAAATAGATCACACAGCAAAATCCTGAACTGACACTTCAGAGATCCTATGGAGACCACTTTTTTTTTCTTTTTCCTTCTGACATTAATATTTTTAATACAACATTAAACAAAGAAAATATTAAGTGGAGAATTTCAAAAGCATCAAATATCTTAGGAAGACAAGCCTCTAACTTCTCATGCACCCTACTGTTAATTTGATACTAAATTGAAGCTGAAGAGATAAAGCCTTGTGTCTGACTTGTTATTCTGTAGAGTTTGCAGCAGTCAGGAAAAACACATTTGGCTTTATTTGCATCTTCAAGCGTGGAAGACCTTGTGAAATTGATACTGAAGGTACAAGACTTACACCTTCAGAATTTACAAGCAAGAATGAAAGTGATTGAGGAAAAGGTATCTTTGACAAGAACACTAACAGCAGGCCTCAAAAGGAAGGGCAGATATTATTCTCTTCTGTATTTGTTCTTAGGAAGTATAAATATTACAGATGTATATATATTATACATATATCTTGTGTATATATATATATATATATATATTTCTCAAGATCTGGTGCTCCCTTTCTACAGGATGTCTGTTGCTGGCCTCTCACAAGCATGTCTGTGTGTTTGGTGTTTTCTATCCAGTCACACTGTGTAATTCACTCCCTTGGAGAAGCTGTGCTTGGCACCATGGGGTACAAAATAACACAGAAAACATTATCTGTGGAAGAAGGGAAGATTGCCTGGTGCTGGAAATACTGTTAGGAACAGCAAAATCAGCTCTGCCCTTTCCAGAGTTAGATCAGCTGCCTGATAGATTACCCTCCCCCTGTTTTTGTGGTCCTCTGAGAGTTCAAGAATTGGCCAGAAAATCAATAGAACTCACATAGAAGCCCCTCAAAAAGGAGAAAGAAAAAAAAACCAACCAGTAATGTGAATTTACTTTGGGAAACTATTCACCAGTATCTGCTGAGTGCATCTTTGAAGTACCAGACAAAATGCAGGAAGCTGCACTGAAAACACACTCATTAAATTTTTGGGGCTAGAAAGGAAAGAACTAAGGTCATGTTCTGCAAATATCCTATATCAAGAGAAAGAAAAAAAAGAACTCAAGTGTTCTGACACTGCACTGTGACATATTTCAATCAATTACAGGAAGCCCTCAGCAAAGAATGCAAACAGGAAAAGTTCTTTCTCATGAATGATCTTGCCTTTTAGCCAAAAAAGATCCCCAGCTGCCTTGTGTAAATACTGCAAATTAAAAGGAATTTCTGTTTCTAAACTCCCTGAAAGCCAAACCACACTCACTGTATACAAATCTACACAGAATTTGTCCTTCCAAATACACATCATTGCCTGCCTTGCTCAGCTCTGACAAAGTAAGAGGGTGCACATGGGAGATCTGCATTCCTTAGTGCTATAGAAATTGTTTAGCAGGTTTACTCCTCCCTGATACACAGTAGTAGCAAAATAATTTTTTTTTTATTATGGGGGGAGGAACTACAAGATTACAAACAAAAACCAAAAATCCATGGAAACTAAGTGCAAAGGATGGGAGAAATAATTGAGAATCTCTCAGACCACTTCCTGAGGTACCTGCTGCTCTTATTTGTTGCAGACACGTGTCTCTGGGAACCACCCTCTTGCACTCCAAGTGAAAACAACACCATGGACCTAAAAGACTGCATTTCTTTTCCCAAGAAAGCCAACAGGATGAGTGTATAACACAGCTGATGGACCTGAAGCTGCAGAAACAGCCAATGTCTCTTAACTCTTGGTCATGTCATCATATATATTACCAACGTATTTCTACATCATCAGTAATGACAGGTGGTCAATGACCCAAATATTCCATGCATTTTCCAAATAAAATGAAAAATGTGTTCCCTCCCCTGCAGAGCATGCAATCTAACTTTCTGTCATCATCATTAGAGGGTTTTTTATGCCCTGATAGGTTATAAACTGTTACAGATTAATTTTAAGTTAGAAGTGCATCAGAGAAGTCTAATACATCTAGCTCCTTCTAAATTGCTCTTTGTCAGATACGATGGCTTTCCACTGTCTCCTCCCACACACTTTCCATCTCTCCTGAAAATTGCCTCATCTTTGAATCATTACCATTGTAATTACAACAAGAAAAATCAGTAGTAGAAGAAAAAAAATCACACAAAGAGCATTATCACAGGACAAAAATATCCTGCTGTATCCAAAGATAACACAATACTGCATTATTAATGCTTCTATTGATTATTGACTTCATGATAAGGTAAAAATCTACATCTTCCCACTTTATATGTGATATTCCTTCCAGCTGACATGGAAAAAAAAATAGAAACACGTCTAAAAGCTGGAAAGAGCACGGTCATCCCAAAACACTTGGCACAAAACAAATCTTTTATACACATTTCAAGTAAAACCAGAGGTGGAACACTATCCATTCTAGAGTCCAGTTGGATGGGTCTTGGTGCTTTAAAGGGAGAGGATTTGAAGGAGTTACCTACTGGGAGCAGTATTTGCTCTTGGATGTTTCAGAGTGGCTCAATATACCCATTGACAAGCCATTGTTCTGCAAATATAGCACATCCAGATTAGCCTCTGTGGTTGGATAAATGATCAATTCCACTTCTAAGAGCAGGGTTAGATTCTTTGAGGGGATGACAGTACAAATCTTGACGTGGCCTATTATGAGATAAAGTACTTAGAAGGAATGCTTCCTTTTAACCTTATTTAAAATCAGGCTGGAAGAGAGCTCATATAGTTCAATGACTTTCTAGTCTGCTTGCTGCCCCATGGTAGGATGAATTGCCTCTCTGCTGTTCCTGAGAGACATTTGTCTAAATTGATGTTAGAAGCTCCACTGATGAGGATTTCACAACTTGCTTAGACAACCTGCTTCAGTTTTTCGTTTACTCTAAAGGTTTTTTTTCCTAATGCCTAGCCCAGATCTCCCCTACTGCCATTTAGACTTCTTAATAACCATGGACACAGAGAGTTATCTCTTTTTCCTGCACATTTTTACCCGTCTAAAAACTTTAGGTCCTTGCCCAGCATGGGTTCTTTCAAATCTTTCATTCAGGGCCCTAGAAATAGTGAAGATGAGGCCTGTATGAGTGCTTAACTTCCAGCCAGTGGAGGATGAGAGCAGACAGGAGCAAGGCTTTGGGAATATGACAGGCAACCACGAGCTCATAGCTCACCCTCTGGCAAGAACTCACCCCCTACAAGATACATTTGCAGACTTTTAAATTTGACTCGTAAATATTTAGGATTAAATCCCAATTTCACTAGTCTCACCGGGGAGAATTTGACCAATGACTTCATAACAGTCGTATTTCATCCTGCAGGGAGATGGATTACAGATGGAATGACACTTTGAAAATGGTATTTTTGACTGGTTAAGATCTCTGTATATATCACTCTGTCCTTAGTACACTACCCTGACAGTTTATATGCAGAACACCTGCCACAACAGTTTAAAAGCAGCAGTTTTCAACACCCAAATATTCTTTCCAGTGACAGTAACAGATCTGTTTTACAACAGCACACTTGTAACAACATTCAGACCATTCAAGGGAAAGGGAAATCCTCCATCTGAAAATTCTGGCATGAAACTGGTTCAAGATTTAGCAACTCTTGTATCTTTGTCTTTTGCCTTGTTATTAGTTTTCCAATATTTTTTTTTTCCTCATCTAGATTACCCTCTATTATTTAGTTATAACTTCCTCCATAATTGCAATCAATGAATAGTAATCACTTAATAAACATATCCTGACAGGTCTATTTTTGTACTGGGAAAAGATTCATCTTCTTTATCATGGCTCCAGTAAGGAATTTTTCTTCTTACCTGCAGAAACAAAGTGAAATGCAGTGCCTGGTGCAGAGTTCTGCTCTACTGTGTACAGTGTTCCCAGCAGGACCAGAGACCACTCCTTCCACCTCTATTAGTTATTTGGATACAGATTTCTCAAAATCTGGGTAACCTGAATTTGCACTCCCTGGTTTTCATATGTGGCTCTGTTGCTGCAGGTATGTAAAAGCTGCTTGGCACAGCTTATCACTGAGCTGAGATTGTAGAGATTTTTCAGTGGGCTCTTCTTAAAATGGATGTAATGCTGAGAGAAACTGCATTTTTGGTGATGGTTTTGAGCTATGATACCCAAGACTGAAATACAAGAGTGTGCATTCTTGTCAGCTATCTATAGAAGCCTAATTTCATATTAAATACAATAAAATATCCTGAATAAACTTGGATAACTGCAGGTTGCTCTAAAGATTTCTTTTCCACTGAAGCTGATAAGCAAAAGAAAATGTAGTTTGGTTTGTGTATGGAAACCAGATACTTTTCTCACAAATTAGATCAGTTTGTTCTAAGGAGGCTTGGCCTAAAGTCACTGTAACCAAACCAAGTTTTCCTACTGCCTGTAAGAGATTTCAGACTAGGTGTAGCCATAAATGGAAATTCAGAGTAAATAAACTCTCCCAGAGGATTCCTATCTTTCTGCCTGAAGTCTGTATGGAGAAGTTCTCCAGTGTCTTGGGAGGTTAAGTCTGGTCATTCACTGCTACTGAACACCTAATGTAGGTATGGAAAAATTCCAGCTATGTAAGGTTTAAATACATCAAATTTGCATGCCTGTCTATTGCCTTTTCAGGTGGGCACTTTGAATTCTGACATGAAATGGTGCATCAGTCTTTCAGTCAAGGCAGAAACATAAAGGGAGTACTTGAGACTGAAATGAACTTCTGTAAAATTTAAGTACACTTCAGTTCCTCACATTGATGTTTAAAACATATTGAGCAGCTCATCCTTGTTCTGACATATCGAGTCACTCTAAGGACAAATTTTCCAGTGGCAACTTCTAGCATTTTCTATATAAATACTGATTAAATTTAATTTTACCATCCTTACCCTCCAAACTCTCTGTTTCAGCCCCATGTAACACAACTCAGTGGGATGGAGCAGAGCTGTACCTCTGAATTCAATTTCTGACACCATGCTTTGCAAACCACCTCACAATCAGGCCTCCTGGGACAAGCATATGAAAATTCTTACTAGTAAAGATCTGTCACAAGCATCTCTATCTGCCTACATACAACAGCCAACTTAAGAAAGCACTAATTTAATATAAGTAGAAGGGGAAACCTGAAATTTCAGCCTCAGCCTCATCTTTGGCACAGGAAGAAAGTTTCAAGCAAATCTAATATGTATGGAACAAAACAGCTTATGCATATTTAATCACTCCAGCAATATCACCCTTCTCTCTGAAAAGAAGAGCTGATTATATGCATCAATAACAGGGAAATATATTTTGCAAGCCTGAAAATTAGACTAAAAATCTCACTTCAGAGTTTGCTAGTTCAGCTTGTGATTTTCAGAATTCTTTTAAGATATCTGTACAAGGTGTCTTTTTGTGTGCACAGTAATGAAGACTTTAAATGCACTAGTTACGTCTAAACATAGGCATATTACTAAAAGACTAAAGCAAAACAAACTTTGTGCAAAGCAGCAACTTTTAAAATAAGCAATTATTACACCATTTAATGCAAAGAAAAAAAAACCCCAACAAACAAATCACCAACAAAAAAAAAATAGCAACACAAACCCAAACAAACAAACCCCCCTAGGCATTTTGTAAATATATGGGAGTACTTAATATGGAAACAAAATGCCTGGATTGATCTAGCAGAGATAGGTTGATATGATGGAAGGCAAAAATAAATTGTGAACAAACACTCTACCATCTATGTTGGTCACAGAGTGTTCAGTCATAAAAGCTTTGATTTAAATCATACAATCATACTAGCAGAGAGTGGTGGAGGCATCAGCACCACAGCATCAAAGGATATGCCTCAAATATATGATCTATTCCTTTTTTTTTTGTTTGTTTCTTCTCTCCAATAAGAGTATAATTCTAGTTTCCAACTCGTGTGTATCAGAAATGGTTTGTATATCCAGAGAGAAATCAGAGGGGAATGAAAAAGAAAAACAGCTTGAGGGATGCAAGAATCTCACCATAAGTAAAGAAATAACAATTCATTTGTAATAGGACTGTCCCATTAGGGTCCCTGATTGCCAGGAAAGATCTCAATTGACCTTCTCCTTTTCCTTGTTACATTTACCAATTTAATATAGTTAAAACAATACGACCTGGGATTTTGACTCATGGAATTTCTTTTAAGATATATACCTCACAGCACTCCAAAAAATACTTGGAGAAATGTATGCTTGCCTCAATCTCACATTCCTTCAGCAGCTGGATACCCTTCTCCCAAGTAATTTTGCTCAGGCTTCTCAGAAGAGAGGTGATCACTCAGAATTTCCCAGTTTGATTACAGAATAGAGAAAATAACTTTTTTTTTTTCTTTCCCTTTTGTTTTCAGTAACTCTAAAATAATCCGAATGCACTGCCTGCTTGCTAGTAGAGAGAAAATAAAGAACTTAGTTTAGTTCCAATTAATTCCTCTCCAGAGTGCATTTTCCAGCATGGCCATGGAGAGGATGGACTATGACTGCTCTGTGCACATCGAACCCTGCTTACACCCCAGGCTGAGGGAGCACGTGTGGCCCGGGGTGCTCTGCGTGAGGCACCATGGTGCCCAGCAGAAGCTGTGAGCAAGGGCACAGCAGCAGCCTGCCCTGCCCACGGGGCCTTCCCATGCTGGCACTGTCTCTGTGCAGACACCATACCCACAGCTCAGGAGAATGCTCGGGAGCTGTTTTGGGAATGCCAGCACCACTTAATTCCTCCACAACGTGACCCCTGCTCCGTGTGGTGATGGTGGGGATGTGCTGCAGATGTGATGGGTAATAGCAGGAGAGCACTGATGCATCAGAGCAGGAAATTAAAAAAGATGCCATTCACACACAGGAATGTTTAGTTAAGTTTGAAAATCTTGGCTCAGATGATACTGTGATGGACCATTTGTTACATCTTCACTTACTAATGTTCATTTGCTGTGGAATTTGTTGTTTGGTTTTGGTTTTTTTTCTCCTTCCCTCTACAAATCAGTTCTTTACTGACTTCAAATGATTCCAAGAGCTCATCTACATTTCACCCAACACATTTGGAGTCAGAGCGAATATCTGCAAGCACTAGGGTCCTTAAAGGAACAGCCCATTACCATACACAACAGTAACTATGTTTCTACGAGTTATGAAAAGAAAGCAATATGTGCCTGTTTCGGTGCCTGTCGTTTGCCTACCAATGGTGCAGTGCTCCCCATTCCAGCCCTCTCTGCATTCACATTTCCCATCTTTACAAGTTCCGTGCTCCGTGCAGCGGGGGTGACACACACGCTGGTCGCAGGCCGCTCCCGTCCAGCCCTCCTCGCAGCGACAGGCTCCTCCAATGCACACCCCGTGAGTGCCACAGTCTACTGAGCACACTTCTAGGAGAAGAAGAGAAGGAAGGTTAATAACAGCAAGTGTAAGGTGCTGCATCTGGGGCACAACAGCTCCATGTACCAGTACAGGCTGGGGGCTGATGTACTAGAGAGCAGCTCTGGAGAAAGAGACCTGGGGGTCCTGGTAGACAGGGGGAT
>JANHGL010011740.1:0-24843 GCA_024611195.1 Ceyx melanurus | reverse complement strand
CCTGCCGGCATCGCCCGGGCGCCTGGCACGAGGTGTCCTGCCCGCGCCTTGTGCCCGCGCCGCCGCCTCTGTGCGCGTCCCCGCCGAAGTGCCCCTCAGCCAGCACCCGCAGACGGGCCTGTTGTGCCCAGCAGGAGCCCTGGCCCCGGCATCTCGCTGCCTTCTGTGCCTCTGCCCAAAATGGGGGCTGTGCTCTGGGGGCACCCAGCCCAGAGGTCAGAGCTGTGCCCGCACAGGGGTGCCCTGCCCGGGCGCTGCCTGCCCGGCTCTACCCGCCTTTTCCTGCCTTGGCACCTGCTCTTTCCCCGCTCAGCTGGCTGCACCCTCTCCCTTATCCCGCTCTGTGCATTCGCCTTCGTGGGCACCAGCAGGCAGGAGCTGCAGGGTGAGGCTCTGCCACAGGCTGGGGGAGGTGGATTCCTCATCCCCCCATCAGCCGTGGGGGTTGCAATGTCATCTTGCACTTTCTAGGCCCAAGGGCACCACCCTGACAGCATTGCTGAGGCCCTTTCCTATCCAGCTGTGCTATCCCACCAGTGCTCGTCCCTGTGGCAGTGGGTGCTCTGCTTTTCCAGAGCTCCACAAACGCCTCCTGCTAAAGGACAAGCTGTTCTGCCCCGTGCAGCCTGCATGGATCCCTCCTTCTTCTGACAGGATGGACAAGAGTGCAATCCAGCAGAAACCTCATTAAGCAGGGAAGTTTTCCATGCTACATTTACAAAAAATCAGGTAATTCCTGGCAGGCACCTTGCCTGCAGGAGACCCCCACAGCCTAAAGTGTCAGGTCAGAGGATGGTGAATCCCTACACAAAGAAATCCTGTCTGGTGCTAAATGTCACATGTTTGGAGAATGGGTGTATTGCATGTGACAGAAGTTTGGGCAAGGAGTGTGCTGGTTTAGACCCTGCTGATGATCCAAATGGATACAGATATGAGGGTAGTCATCTGATTTTCCACCCCTTATTTACAAAAAAATCCGGAAAATGCACGCAAAAGAAGCCTATGGTAAAGTGACTGTTGTTAAAAGTCTGAAGCAGTCAGAAGTTACCAAACACCAGAGTTCAAGCTACAAGATCATACCCTGTGTCAGTTGCTGCTGCGTGGGCTTTATGGTGCAGTCCATAATTACAGGATTACATTTTTCCCTCGAGAGATTCTGTCAGTGCTTGAGAATGATGGATCTTGGAGGACGAGACTGATCTGGGTAGGGAAAGAGGCAGGTTAATTTGCTGCAGAAGCTGGAAAACACGCTGGATGGCACAGGCAGCAGCAAGAAGAGGAAGGTTGGTCTCTTGGGAGTGGCAGTGGGTGATGGCTCTGCATTTGCCAAAGCTGACATACATGCTCTAGATACTGGTAGGTGGTTGCTACCTACCAGCTAATTCAGATGCTGGCCTTGAGTCACTGAAGGTCTGGCAGGAATAAGTGCTAAATGCTCCTAAACTACAGCTGACATGAGTGGGAGGTGTTTCTTTGAGCCTGTGCTGCAGGAGAATACATGCTCTGGGAAAACAGCTCCTAGGGTGTTTCAGTGAGGCACCCAAAAAGTGGATGTTTTTGCTGTTGGGCTTTGGGTGACATCGCTCCTTCTCACAGAGAGAGGGGGAAAATAAATTAGTGTTTACAAAACATTCAAACACTGTAGGGGTAACATGCATGAAACAGTCTCCAGCTAAATGAGAAATGCCACCATCAGAGTGGGATCTGAGTATCATGAAGTATGCAACACCTCAGGCAACAGGCTAAGCAAGGAATGTGAAACTAACCACTGAGTACCTGGTCAGGACCTGTGCTAAGCACTGAGCAGGACACTGGTCCCCTAGTGCTTTGTCATTCCTCTGCAAAACACACCTAAGTTGAGGGCACAGATGCAAGTCTGTGGTATGCATTCCACCCGTGCATGAAATGCAGCTCTAGGAAAAGCTGTGGTGTGTCAGCCAATGAGTTCACGTGGTTGATGCCCTCTGCTTGCTTCATCCATTTCTAATAATACCAGGAAGAGGATGGGGACCTGCTGCCCTTTGCCTGTTCCTGTTGCTCTTGTGCTTTAGCTCTGGCTTGGTTTCAAAATGGCATCAGCTTGCTGTGGGTGTTACACCCCAGGCTGCTGCTGCAAGGTTCTGCCTGAGGAGATCCCAGCCTTCCCAGATGAGATAATAGTGGGCAGCTTTCTCACCATGGGCCCTTTTTAAATTGCTTTTCCCCAGCTGGAAGCAGCCCTTGCTGTGGAGGGCTGTGTCCCTGCTGTCAGGCTGCCAGCAGATAGCAGCTCTGCTGGGATGGAGAGGTCAAAGGATCCATTTGGTCAGTGACAAAATCTCTGGGGAATTTGGGGGGGCAGATCCAGTGCCTATTCTTTGCTCTCCTTCCTAACACCCAGGCATGGACACAGCCTGTGAAGTAGGCATAAAGAAGAACTCAGGAGTTCAGAGGTGCCTGAGCTGCACATGTGGGGATGAGTTCACAAACCAGCCCTCTAGAATTAGAAGCAATGTCCCCAGAAGCTGAATGTGCTGCCAATCCATAGCTGTCTGCAGGGAGATCAGCATTCCTCAAGACACTGCTGCTGCAGAACTGAAGTCAAAATGCTCAATTCTTTTTTTCAGTTTAACTTAGTTTTAAATTGCTATTCAGAAGTGCTAAAGCTTGCATCTTATATTTTAGAAATTAAATCCGAGATCTCTTTATAATTCTTCATGTTCAAGTCAGGGAATAATGGCTTCAGGGACTTAGTTATTTAGATAATGCAATGGAAATAAGTCACGTGGATATTCTGCAGTCCTGGTGTAGAGATTATTTCAGGTTTACCTTTATGCAGATTAATGGACTTTTGACTTTTATAAATGGATATGTCAGGCACAGTGATTTCAGCTTGCACATGTACATCTAAAATGATGCAGAAGACAAGCATACCTAACTTCTGAAAACAGAGGAAGGTGGGAAGGTGAACTTCTTCAAAGCTCTTTGGCACTCATGATACTCAGATTATCAAGGTGTGTTTTGCAGACTGCATTTTTGTAGTAAATGCCTTCACCATCTGAAAGATTGCAGAATAACTGTGTTTTGTGAAGGAAAAAGAATTACATTATTGATGTAATTTCTCAATTACATTGCATCTCTCCACATATTTATTGTTATTAATTAATAGTAATGAAATAGTAAGTTTATTAGATTTGTTTTCAACAATTACTAATTTGCAATCTAATTTCAGTTGATGGGAGGTGATGGGAAGGAACTGGTTTTAGCAGATTAATTTTCAGCGTTTTGATTATTGCCTGACAGCTAAGCAAGATAAAATATTTCTTAAAACCCTTTCTATTTCAGTCTTGACAGGAGAAATAATTGCCTTTGAAGTGTGCAGTTATTGGCATTCTAAATGAAGGAAAAAACCCCTCGAGAACTTGTTAAATAATAATCACAAGCATCTTCTAAAATGACTTCAGGGTCAACTCTCAAATAAATTAATTGCAGGTGCATTTTTGTATCATTCAAACAAGCCAAATAAATTATTAATTACTTTTTTTTGGCCATTAAACTAAATAATTTATTCATATCTCCCATATCCAGTGTCTAACCTGTGAACCTTTCTCCTTCCTGAGTCCAAGACGAGCAAGAGCTGGTAAATAAGGCAGGTGGATGGTGCTTTAACTAAACTTCCAACTGAGGATTCTCATCTTTATTTGGATTAAAACATGACTGCAGTCACACAGCTGGATTTAGATTGGAGCCAGGCTTGGCTCTCAACACTCATTTTACTCATTTCTGTCCTTGTGTATCTGATTTTCTGATTAGATCATGACTATTGCTTTGAAATCTAGTAAGTGTCTGAATGTCCAGAGACATAATTCCTTCCCAAGGTGTAAGTGGCTGTGGCTACAGGCCACAGAGGACTTGCAGAGGCAGTATGGTGAGCAGCCCTGCAGCAGGGGTTAGAGCCTGGGTGGGGGTTAATTGCATTCAGCATCCACCAGGCTGTGATAATCACCATCCCTTGTCTTTTCAGAGGCTGCACGATGGAGTTCTCCGAGATCTCCAACGGCAGAACCAGAAAAAGGAGAATATTCGCCTGCTAGAAGAGCAGATTGCTTTGACAAAGCAGCTTATGGAAGAAAGAGACAAGGCACTAGGAGAGAAAGGCTCCCAGCAGTCCTAAGCACAGACCTGAGCCCTTACAGGTTTGATTAAAGACCTCTGGAGATCATTGGTATCTAACTATTTACAAGTGTTTCAGCAAACAGAAGTAATCTGTGAAAGACTGCTCATTTTCTGTAGGTTATCATTTAGTCCCAAAGACTATAGGACAGAAAGAACACATTTCCTCTGTTCTGGTACTGACTGTAGAGACTTGGCTGGCTTATCCTGTGTGGATGGACTGTCCAGGAGGGGAGGAACAGCTCATTGGTATGTAAACACCCTCTGGGATGGCTAATAACGTTCACATGAGTGGGCTCCTCAGTCGCCATGATGATGAAGCCACCAGGACCTCCACCTCAGAGGGCCTGGAGGAGGGTGAGGTGGAAGGGGAGACCCTCCTGATTGTTGAGTCTGAGGACCAGGCTTCAGTGGATTTATCCCACGACCAGAGCGGGGACTCCTTGAACAGCGACGAGGGTGATGCCTCCTGGATGGAAGAAATGTCCTATTACTGTGAGAAGTGCCAGAAGTGGATTCCAGCAAGTAAGCCTGCCACTTGTGTCTTGAGTGGTTGCTGTGGTTGTTATTTGCCAGGTGGCTGTGCTGTCCTGCATGCCTGTTTTATGGGGCAGCCCTCATTTAGCTGTATCTCACCCAGTGTTGGAGGAGAAAGGCTGGCTGGGCATTGCAGGGAGCCCTGATGCCCCTGGTGTGTGTTAGGAACTTCAACCCATCAGCTGTGTGGGTGTCATTGGAGCATCTGGCTAAATCTGAACCTTCATGGTTTGATGATAAGGTGAATGGAAGTTAGTTTTCACAGAAGCATGTCAGGCAGATAGCTTGGGGAAGCTTTTGGAGCAAGCTGCAGAACTTGATCCCTCTGCTGCTGCTGCTTGACACGATCCAAGCTGTTAGCTGAATTCTAGGTTATGGGATCTGCTGTTAGATCCAAAATCCAGATGTTGCTGAGCATGGGTTGTTGGTTTGTTTGGGGGTGGGCGGGTGTTAGTTTTTTTCCTAATTTTATATCAGAACTGCCCTTTTTGCCATCTCAGAAGTTGTCAAAAGTTACAGTGCAGAAATCTCTCAAGGCATGTTAGTGTTTTGATGTAAATGTAATGGAACCAGCATCATACTGTTAACATGGTAGGCAGATAAAGGGACATACTCACTTGAAATATATTAACAAGAAAGGAGCAGAGTTAAAGGTAGCATGAGATATCACAGAGCATTTAACACTCCATTTATTTTATTGGGTGTTCCTCTTTCTCGTTGCTGTGGAACATATCCAAAGAGCAGAAAAAGCCAATCACAGGACAACAGTAACTAGGTACAATAGTGCAAAGTCAACAAGCTGGAAAGCAGAAATACTGTTCTCTTTGCTGATTGCTCAGTTATACAGATCTCATTCGTCACTTGTGAAAATCACCAACATGCTCAGTCAAATTATCACTTTTTACCTTGAATGACCATGTAGAAATTATGTTAATCTACTAATTATGGTGTTTTTTCGTTTGTTTCCCCCCCCCCATCAGATGTAGGTGCAATATTAATAGTTAGATTCAGCAGTTCACTATGAGCATGCTTATATTTCAAATGCTTGATCTGGTGTTGTCACACAGGAAAAGAAATCTTATACTTTCAGAGAAAGACCTTTTGTGTGTGAATTCTCAGAAATGCTGTAGTTTGAATTGTTTCCCTGACCTGCAATTTTTTTTTTTTTTATTTTTTTCATATTTGTGTTAATTAACCCCATGGAAGTGTGTAAGTCCTAATTCATGTGATTTACATTTTTCTCTGCTGCAGAAATAGATTTAGAGCCTGTGGCTTTGGCTGTCTGGGGTTTTTCAGGTGGTTCTATCCCATCAGATTGCTTTTGTTCAGACAAAAACATCTGTGGAGGCTTAACTTTACACAGCAAAGCACATGCTGAAGTGCATTGCTGAGTTGGGATCTAATGGTTCAACTGCAGTACAGAATTCCTGATGAGGATGGGCAGATTTTTTGGCTATTAGTCTCAAGGAAAGATGAAATAAATACCTTACAGCTTCACAGCATGCCAGCTGCAGTGTGTCCTAAAGGCTAAACATTTATTGGAGTCTATAGGTTATCCTGGAGAAGGAAGAAGGAATGAAAACTGGAGGGGAAACAAGGAAATCCTTGGCTTTGTACCTGCATTCAGATGTTGAGTAGAACACCTTTTATTTTTTCTATGCTAGAGCCTTTCAATGATGGCTGCTGCAAGGGTGACATGAATCTGTGCCTTCCACTGCAGTGAGTTCTGATGCTTCCTGGGAACTCTCTGGGTCTCTTGACTCTTGAGAAGGCAGCAAAAAGAACTTTTTGGCATGATATTGTGGAACATCCAAATCTCTTTTGTAGCACTTTTCCTATCAAAGGACCAAGAAACTAATTTTTGCCTGTTGATTTTAGGTCAACTGAGAGAACAGCTCAGCTACCTCAAAGGAGATAACTTCTTCAGATTTACTTGCTCTGATTGCTCAGAGGATGGGAAGGAGCAATTTGAAAGGCTGAGATTAACATGGCAACAAGTAAGTGAAACGTTTGAGCCCACAGAGCAACCACAGGACTTTGTGAAATGGTTGTTTGTTGTGAATGCACTGCCTCAAAAAGGAGGATTGGCTATAGGTAACAAAGAAACATATGCATGAAATTCAGCAATTAATTAGCTAAGGATTGCCTGCATATTAGAACTTGGGCATTTGGCAGGTAAAGTGAAAGATAATCATACAAACCACATTCTTCTTTTTTTCCTTCTTTTTTTTTTTAATTCCCCTTGTGTTGCTTATAAATTCATGGCTTCAGGCAGGTTTGGAAAAGCAAAATGAATGTAATTTGGCTGCTAGGCATGAAGAGTTTTTTCTGTATGAGAGCAACTGTAAAACTAGTGGGGTGGCAACACAGAAGCAGAAAGCTTGCCAGCTCCCTGAATGCAAAGCTCCAACCTGGCTGCTTGCTCACAAGCAACACTCCCTGATGGAATTTGCTATTTCAGTCACTTGTACACCTGAGCAATCAAAATAATTTGCATTACACAATCACCACCCTATGGGTACAGACTGATGAACATCATCCTGCTCTAAGCAGGGTGCTGGAGGGGTGAGCAGGCAGTGCTGTCTGCTCTGCTATGTGAATTCAGTCAGGCAGTAGCTGTTGCTCAGAATTCAGTGTTTCCACATGCTGAGCATCAGGTATTAGGTGCAGGACATCTGTATCCTTTGGGACAGTAGTGGTGTGCTGTCTCAAAACAGGCAATTTAGAACATCAGTTGTAACTCCCACAGTGCTTTCTGATGATGCCCAGCACAGGCATGTCAGGGGAAAGGGTTGGCATTGAAGCATGTGGCTAGCAGAGCAGTAGAATTTCAGCAGATTACAGATCTGGAGAGCAAAAGCTGCAAGTGTTACACCCAGGCCCCCTCAGAGTGGCAAGGGGAGGGACAGATCAAAACAGGTGAGGAAGGAACCACTGAAGAGACTTATCTCCCTAGGCAGCCAGAGCTGCTACTTCTGATATTAAATTGAACTGAGGGAAGTGATAAATTCATTTATCTGAAGTAGGAAAAAAGGGGACAGTGATTTCTGGATTTTTTTCAGAGTATATGGCCTCAACAGATAGATCTTCATCTGCAGAGAGTTGAACTGAGAATTGGTTTTGAAGTCCTGAGACACTGTCCCATCTGGCTTAAAAAAAACCCAAACCAACAAAACCAAAACATAACCAGAAGGTCCTACATAAATAATTACCAAACTAAGAGGGGTTGCAAGGCAGAAATAGGGGACATTAAAGCTGTCTGTAGTTCCTCCTTTTGGCACCTTCAGCAGAGCATTGCAGAAAGCTATGGCCCACTGTGAGGAAAGGCATCTTCCTAAGAAAAACATTTTAAACTTTTCTGACAGAGAAGAATAAGTCACTAATTACTGGTTGGGCTCGATCTTAAAGGTCTTTTCCCACCTAAATGATTCTATGATTCCAGATCTATTGGAGCCAGTACCCAAGGGGAGCTGTGTGGTTGTCAAAAGATGAACCAGACCAGTGAATCTAGTTGTATTTAAATGAATTGGGGAAATGTAATTAACAGTCACTCACCTAGGTTTTACTTACAAAGAGGTGTGATATCTTTCAAACCTGACCTTTAGTTGAGGTATGTAATAGATTGAAGTTGGTTTTGAAGCATGTGAATGAGCTGTAAATGGATTTGGTTTAAAGATCACTTGGAGACAAACTTAATTCTTGCATACCCAGATATGTAATTTTACAGGAGTTTACAGTCTGTTCAGTTTGAAATGTAACAGGAAGGATCTAGAAAGACTGTCACTGTGTTTCTGATGGGTTAGATAGTGGGATTACTTGTGGACATTTTTTATTCATTTTTTAAAGGCTTTTTTCACTATCTCCACACTACATTTAGACCCCAATTGTGATATAATTCACTTACACAGCCACTGCAAGAGCTTGTATCTCAGCATAAACCTGCAACACTAGGCAGCTTGCTATTCCCCTGGGATGGAGAAATCTCTGGGAGAATGTGCATCTAACAATAGACAAGAACAGGCAGCATGAAGGCTGGGAGAAGATGGATTGCAGAAGCTGCCTGTGAGATGTTGCAAAAATCAGACATTCATGAGGAAGCAAAGCTCTGTCTGTGTGTGGTGACTGGGGTGGTGGTTCAGCAGCTGAAGCAGAAAGGATTCACTTGCATCCCACACTTGCTGTTTCAGGTTGTCATGCTGGCAATGTACAATTTGTCTCTGGAAGGAACGGGTCGTCAGGGGTACTTCAGATGGAAAGAAGATATTTGTGCTTTTATTGAGAAACACTGGACTTTCTTATTAGGAAACAGGTAAAGACTTGATGTTTCCCTGAAGATCTGGTTGGTGAGCCATAGGAATTAAAACCTGTTATACAGATGGACAAGAATCCTGGTTAAGTTGGTGATGTTTCTGTTGAAAATTGGAGTAGGTAATATTGAGAACATGAGTGTAGGCTTGAGGGCTCCTTTTGAGAAAGAATAACCATTTCTTACTAGGAAAAAATAACCCCAAGAATATCACCCAAAAGCACTGTAAATGCATATATTTTGGGGGTATTTTGGATTATTTTTTATCTTCCTTCAGGTAACATGAACCTGCAAAGCCTTTGAGTCCTAAATAGTCACAACAAATAAGCTAGTCTTGATGTCATTGGGCTTTAAAGAAAAAAATACAATAAAAAGAGGTCCAGCAAAGTATAATGTTATTTGGTAATTATTTATGGCTTGCATGGACCAAATTCTTCAAAAAGGAAAATTAGGCCTCATTTTTTAGATTTGTTTGGATCTTAATAAAATAGCTTTTAAATGACAGGCATTATGGAAATGTTTTTCAGGGGGGATGTGTGGAAAAAAAGGCTGCCAGAGTAAGAACCTTCTCATGAAGGGCAGGCTTGGCAGCAAGCTGAGTTGTGTGCTGTACTCTGAGCATGCTGAAGCTGTCAGTTCCATGCCTCGCTCCTCATGCCTGTGCTCCAGAGACAGGAAAGGAATTGAGCAAGCCTTCAAATTGATTGACTTTGCAGGTTCTTCTCTTGCCCAGGGATTTCTCCATTGTAAGGCCTGGCCACTCCCTTGCCAGGTTTGCTCTTTGGCTTTGCTTTCACTGCTTGTCTGTGCCTCCTTGGTCTGGTCTCTGCAATGTGTTTGTTCCCTCTGGAAACTGCAGGGACCCTGACAGCAGGGCAGCTGATGGTCCCTTGTTCATTCCTCAAGGAGCCATCACCTTCCAGGGCTTGCTGCTGCCTTTTGAGACTTGCCCTGGTAACGGGGCATTCCTTGCTCTGATTAAAATTTGGATGAAGTGATCACTGGCCTCAGATGCAGCTTCCCCACTTGCCTGAACAAGCCAGTGATGGGGCAGGGACAGCTGAACCGTGTGTGTAGCGGTTCAAGGTGTTCAGTGCTTTACTTGGCATGTTGACATACAGCTTAGCCAGTTTTACTGCAGTGCTCCAGGCTGTGATCTGAGGCACTTGAGTTTAATCCCTCACACTTGAGGGTCAGTACCCCAAGGTGTGTAATTGCAAGACTTAAAAGGAGTGAATACCTGCTCGGCCAAGGCCAGCCTCAGTACTGAAGTTTTTACCAGTGCAGGTGTGCAAAGGGAAAAAGGAATCCTGGGATCCTGTGCAAATAAGGGTTTAGACTCTACACAATGATTCTCCTGTAGCCAAGGGAGTAACTCAGTTATTTGCTACAGGGACAAATTTTAAAGCTTTCTTCTCACTTTTTCCCTAAACAACATTTTCCTTAGTCCTGTGACCAATTCTTAGAGGAACAAAAAGTGTTTAGGTGCCCAGTAGAGTAACTGCCCTGCAGAGCAAAAGGCTTAAATGCAGCTCCCTGTCTCTGAGTGACCAAAAATATGCTTTAAAAATAGTACAGTGACTTACTGGTATGGTGACTGGTGGAGATCCTCTTCTCCTGGCTGCTGGGAGGGCAGAAAACCCAAGTTTATATTGCATGCATCTGCGAGATAAGAATACATACTTTTTTACCTTGGTGCTTCCTGCAGCTCCCTTGTCCAGGATGATTTATTTCTCAGCCCCCTAACTATGCTTCTCTGTGATGCAGTTCTGGAGGGCAGGGTGGCCCTATGTGAACTGAGCCTTGCATCAAGTCCTACAGCTCTGGGAGTGTGCTTTGCTAAATGAAATGTCACAGTCAAGGCAGCATTTAAATGAACTAGTTTGTCTTTCCTTCTGTGTGAAGTGACACCTTTATCACAACCTTTCCCCTGCCTCTCCCATCCTGTACACCCAGAGCCCTGTTTGCTGTCTTCATCACTGAACATGCAGTGTCAGCTCTAGCAACATCCCTGAGATCCTGTTCCTGTTCTTGTAGTGCCAAATTGGTACCAAAGGCAGCAACATCAGCATCTAAAGCTGGGGGCTCCAGTGGCATCTTGCCATGCTGCATCTGCATGGTGCTTTGTGCATCAGAGCCCACCTGGCTGTTGTAGCTTGCCCTGCCAGGCTGGTTCTTTGAGGACAAATCAGTTGATCTTCTGCCTTTTTTGAGGCTGATGCATCCCCCTGCTTCAGTGTTCAAAGCAGTTTCCATCTTGGCAGAGGGAAGAGGCTTCAGGATGAAAGCACAGCTGGCAAGTGAGGACCTTAACACTTCTTTTCCCCTCTGCCAACATAGGAAAAAGACCTCAACATGGTGGAGCACTGTGGCTGGCTGTCTCTCTGTGGGGAGTCCCTTGTTCTTCCGTTCAGGGGCACAGGAATTTGGAGAACCAGGGTGGTGGAAACTGGTTCATAATAAACCCCCAACAATGAAACCTGAAGGAGAAAAGCTGTCTGCGTCTGCACTGAAGGCAAAAGGTAACTCTTTCCCTGATGCTGTGCAGCTTTCTAGCCAGGCAAGAGCTGGCTGAGCTGGAGGACATGAGGAAATTTTACTTAAAATCATGGGTTTGGGTGGCTGGACAGTTCTTAGTTTTGCTCTGATGTAATGGTTGATGTAAGAGGGCTACAGCACATACCTGTAGTGTGAGAAGCCTCTTATAATTTATGACCCTTTTGCATTGTGCTAACTGATTTCAAGGCTTTTGAGGTTTGTGCAGTGTTGTTGGTTTGGTTTTTTTAGATGAAAACGACAATTTTTCTGTTTCTCTTTACCCTGGGGAGGTATTTTTTTAATCTTTTGTCATGAGATGCAAATTGCCTTCTGGGCAGAGGAGCAAGATTGGGGCTTTAATGAGGTGTTAGTGACACGCTGGCTTTATGCTACACGTCCCAGAGTGAATTTACTGTATACATTGAAAATACATCTGCTAATATTTGTGGTGGAGGTGTTTTTCTAACAGCATAGGATGTATGCAGTGACTGCAGCAGTATCTCTAAGCAGAACACTTCTTTAGCAGCTTCAAAGCCACCTCTGGATCCCATCATCACCGTGGAAGGGCTGAGGAAGCGGGTGAGCCGCAACCCGGTGGAGTCGGCCATGGAGCTGAAGGAGAAGAGATCTCGCACTCAGGAAGCCAAGGAGATTCGGAGAGCCCAGAAGGAGGCAGCTGGATTCCTGGACAGGAGCACGTCCTCCACTCCTGTCAAATTCACCAGCCGAGGCCGTCGTCCTGACATTGTCCTTGAGAAAGGAGAGGTGATTGACTTCTCTTCCCTGAGCTCTTCGGACCGCACTCCCCTGACCAGCCCTTCTCCTTCCCCATCTCTGGACTTCTCTGCTCCGGGCACTCCGGCCTCGCATTCAGCCACTCCCAGCCTTCTCTCGGAAGCAGATCTCATCCCAGATGTCATGCCACCACAGGCTCTGTTTCATGGTAAGAGACCCCCATGGGTTTTAGTTAATAATGAGCCACACCTAGTTGTTCAGGAAGATGTTAAGAAAAACTCTCTATGAGCTGCAGGATCTTTCCAAGATGAGATGGAAAGTAATGGGTGTTATTCTGCTTGTCTTAGTTGCATGCAAGCCTTGATGAGTTTGACAGTTGTATTACACCAGATTCTAAAGGCAGAAGAAACCACCATGATTATTTTCTGAGGCATCCTAAATAAACAGCAGGTAGAAGATTCCATCTAGCAACTGCTGCACCTCTCAGCATAAGCATTTAATTGCACTGACTGCACTGTTAGCCACTCTGATTTTGTCTTGACTGTTTTTAAATGGCTGAAATATTACCCTCCTGCTAATGTTCCATAAGTTTTACAAGTTTGAACATCCCTATTAACAGATTCTAGAATTTGGTCAGGTGCAAAGCAGTGAGGCATGCTGAGTGCTGTTAGCTCCTTAAGGAGCCACACCTCAGTCTAAGTGGTAAAGTAGAGAATAAAACACTTTCTGATGCAAGGAAGAATAGTCAGGTTCTGTAGAAGGACAAACCCAGTGATTCTGTAGCTCCTGATTTTATATTAAACAGAACTCCTCATATTAAACAGAACTTCTCCAGGGTATGCTAGATGAAGCTACAGCTCACCAGCTTCACCATTTCATCCCCAGTCTTCAGGAATTTTCAGCATTTTTAACATTTGTCAAAGAGCATGAGCTTGCAGCTCAGCAGTGCTGTGTTTTCAGATGCCAAACTGCAAGACACCTTAGGAGCAGGATCGATTCTGTGTTCTGAAATCAGACTCCTTTATGGTGTCTCCTGTCCAGAACTATATAGAAAATGGAATGTGCTGAGTGAACACTCATTGTTTCTCCTTGGCAGAAAGTCCTGTGACAACCCTTTTTGAACTGGGGCTTTGATGTTTAATTTTTTTTTTCCTGGATTATTTTATCTGTTGAACAGATGATGAGGAGATGGAAGGAGATGGAGTCATAGACCCAGGAATAGAGTATGTGCCCCCTCCCAGTGGGTCAGCCGGTGCTGGCACTGTGATAGCAAGCAGGAAGAAAGTGAAGACAGCAGAGCAGATCAAGCAAGAGGTGGAGAGTGAAGAAGAAAAAACAGAACGGATGGAAGGTGACAGTGAAGATCCTGAAGAGTCAAACTCGTCGCTGCAGGTGAGGGGGCGAGACAAGAGGAAGGTGCAGCTGGAGAAGGATGCCAAGCCCAGAGCTCCCAAGCACACCTCTGTGAGCATCTATGAGGAGAAGCTGTTGCTGAAGAGGCTGGAAGCCTGTCCCAATGCCATGAGTATGACCCCAGAGGCCCGGAGACTAAGGCGCAAGCTGATAGTCAGGCAGGCCAAGAGGGAAAGAGGACTGCCTCTCTTTGACTTGGACCAGGTTGTGAATGCTGCACTGCTCTTGGTTGATGGGATTTATGGAGCCAAAGAAGGAAGCGTTTCCAGGTCCCCAGTAGGGCAAGCAACATACAGAACTACTAGCCAGGACTTCAGGATCTTGGATAGATACCAGGTGAGTGTTTTTGAACATAAGAGAGTTTTTGGCATTTTAGAGCTTTTGCTGCAGGCAGTGGTGTCACCTTGGGGTTGTCTGACTCCCAAAATGAAAAGGATTACGTGAGTAACACACAGTTTGACTTGGGGCTGTGTCCCTAACCAGTGCTCTCACAAGCCCCTTTCTTCTTTGGACATGCTCATGCAGCACAGCTGTCTATCAGTGTCAGCACCACAAATGTCTATGTGTTTGTACTCTAGCCCTGCCCAAACACATCAGGAGACCTGGAAGTACCCAGAGAGGCGGGTGTTTTTTTGTGCTCTGCAGGAAGGAGATCACTTGCAGTGCTTCTGAGTGATGTGAGCAGCTGGTTTTTTGGTTTTCTGCCAATGGTTTGGGCAATAAAACTGGGAGCGTGCAGCAGAGTCCTCTGAGTGGGACAGTCATGCCATGACATCTGTCATATTGAAAGGGCCTTCTTCTCCTTGTGTTGATTCCCCTGGTTAAGTCATTGACTAGTCTCCCTGAAATGTTCTGCACTCTTCTGTCCACATAGACAATGCTGCCTGCCATGAAGGGATACCGACAGCAGACAACAAAGTTTCTCTATCGACTGGTAGGCTCAGAAGACCTGCTGACAGACCACAGTATTGTCAGTCCTTACACATCCCGTGTCCTGAAACCTTACATCAGGTACAGCTGGTCAGAGGTTGAATTTGCTCTTGGCTTGTGAACCGACAGCCCACGGAGAGGACACCTTTCTTGGGCAGTGCTCCTCACTCATCCCTGAAGTACAACCCAGTATACTATGGTAACCCTGAAAGGATAGTGTTTTATTTATCTGAGTAGTTAAACTGGCTCTGCGTTGGGATGGGGAATCTCCAAGAGAGGGCAGGGCAGAGAGGGAACTGGAGCAGTCCTTTGCTGCAAGTTGCACCTGCTCTTGGGTCAGAACTGGGATTTCCTTGCTCCTGCTGTAAGGGGAGGCTGGCCTGGTGTGCTGTGGACCCAGGAAGTGTCCTGGCCTCTAGCACCAGGCTGGTTTTGCTGAGCTGGGTGCTGTTTTACCAATGAATGGAAGACTCTGGTCTTTTGTTCCAAGTTGTACACATCAGAAAATCTTTAATGGGCAGTATCCATTCAGCTGCATTGGCAGTTATTGTTACTCACTTTTTGTCTTGGCTTTTCATGTTCCTGGCAGGCGTGATTATGAGACAAAGCCCCCAAAACTCAGGCTGCTGGCAGAAATCCGGGCATATCCACACAGGAATGACCTCAACTGGAAGGCTGAGCCAGAAGCACCCATTGATTACTGCTACGTTCGCCCTAATCACATTCCCACTATAAACTCCATGTGCCATGAATTCTTCTGGCCGGGTAAGTGCTTCAGTGCTTGGTTTTCTAGGAAGGAAGTGGTTTTGTTAAGAAAAAAAAAACCAACAAAAAAAACCCCCAACAAAACAAAACTCTTGGGCCAGATCTTTCTTCAGTTGATGTCTGGCTGGGTTCTTAGAAAACCATTATCGGATGTCATCGGAATGCAGCTGAGATGGAGACAGAGGTTTGGTGTCTCTCTATCATTTAGAACGGGGCAATTAGGCCCTAATTAGCACAGCACTTAAGGAAATGGGTTGTTTAGGGCGAGAAAACGGATGCCAATAGGAGTAGGTCAATTACTGAAATTCAGCATCCACTGAAACATTTTGCAGAATGAGGGGCTGAAGAGATCTGCTGTTCATTAGCTTTGTGAGAAAGTATTTTCCTAGCAGCCATAGGCTGGATATGTTGGCATTAAATTTGAGAATTGCATTTACAACTGCAGACTTCACTGGTATGTCTCTTGGTTTTTGAAGCCTTGGTATGGGAGGGCTCAGGTCTCGTTTTTGATCTGTCATTTTTTTGAACTGTAGGCTCTTTGGAACAGTGGCTGCCCTTTATGGGCGAAGGTCTGAGGCCGTAGTCATTAGTCCTTCTGAAATAATAATAATCATCTACTGCACGGGTCATGTTCTGATCAGCAGACTAATTTAGAAAAGCCTAGTACAAACAGTACACACCTTTATTCCAAGTAACTGTTTGCTTTAGGTTTTGATTTGCAGATAGTGATTCAGCAGGGTCTGTAGTTCAGTGCTTCAGCAGTCAGTGTCAGAGCTCTTTGTGTTGCTCATTGTCCCCATTGTACAGTTCAGAGGGAGATAACTTGGCATATCTTACCTTTCAACAAGCTGTTCTGGAGCTTGTGAGAGGCACTTGCAACTCCAACTGAGTGGCCAGGTTGGGTGGTACCTTCATTAAGTTCATCAGGACTCACCCTGTTTTATTTAACATAAGAAGCCTGGGTGTGTTCCACCCGACTGAACTGTTCATCATTAAATCAGAAAGCTGACATTCCCCTTGGTCTCCAAACAGGAATCAAATACTCCTCCCTGGTGTAAATTTTGGGGGGATTTTATGATTTAAAATTTTTTTGCACCTTGTTTCTATTTTAGCAGAAGAGGCAAGAGAGGAGGTGTTACTTCAGGAGAAAAAGCAGTGTATTTGTGGATGCAAGGGGTTGAGCTTTGCAGCTGGCTGGTACAGCTGTGGAGAGGGTGGGATGTGGAGCTGGGAGAGCATTGTTAAGCTTGGCTGTTGTTGAGAAAAAAGCTGTAATTCCAAGTTTAGGCATTTGAAGCACGTGTGGGGGATGCTGTTGTCAGTAAATGACATCTTAGGCGTGCTCAGTTGCTGTCTAATAGCAGTGCTCTCATTGACTGAATTCCTCACCAGGTGGGGTGAGCTCAGGCCTTGGTTCTCCTGCCTTTCCAAACCTTTCCCGTCAGAGCTCTCCCTGCTTCTTACAGTTCAGGAACAAGTCTGCAGGTAGTTACCACAAACGAGCTGATGTGAAGCAAGATTCCCCCTTGTCTCTCACGGTATCTTGTGCCTTCATGTCCTAACGGGAAACGTCTCCCAGGCAGACAAGTAGTAACTGTACTGAGCCAAGCATCTCCCTACAGGAATAACTGGGTGCCGAGGGTGCTCAGGGCAAGGCAGTGATCCTGTGCAGACACGCTGGGAGTCGGGCACTTCACAGCCAGTTGCAGCCTTGAGATAATTAACGTGGTTCCCCATTGCCAATCAGTTCCTCCCACGTCTTGCTCCACCCAGCTTATTCTCCAGCAAGAAAATAATTCACCCGCTTATTATTTGTGCCTGGTGCCTCCTGAGGTTTTGCATCTCATCCGGAGGGATCGGCGTTACTGGAAAACACGGTTTGGTTATCCCACATCCCCAGTAGATCCACTGGTGGTGCAGCCCTGCTGAGTCTGGCACCCTAAAAGGGCCTGTCCACAAGAATTCTCAAGCAGTTTTCTGTGCCTTGCACTGCACTGCTTGGCCCTGACACGCTCCTGGATGCTCCGAGGCTGCAGCAGCAGTGGGATTAAGCAAGAGAACAAAGCCCGTTCTGGGAGTCACCAGCTTCAGGCGTTTCTGTCCAGCCTCTGACTCACACAAGCACCACTGCCCAAGAGGCTGCTTCACACCCCAGATTAGGGCATTTGCACGCTAAAAGCAAATGTTTTGATGGCATTGAAAGCTGTGGTCGGGTTCACAGAGCAGTTTTACAAACAGCTGAGTATGTGCAAGAGGAAGCAGCAGGAACTCGAGGCCAGGTGGAGAAAAGAGATAGGAACCATAGGCAGGTCGTGCTACCAAAGCTGGAGCCCAGTTTCACATCTGCTGCTTCTGGGGAGAGTTTGCAGGAAGAATGGGGGGGTTCACCCTGTGTACAAGGATGATACACTCTGAACTGCCCCCCATACTGGCAGCTCCTCACTCTGAACTGCCCCCAGTGCCTGTCTACAGGCAGGTCCTTGGCATTTGCTGACTGGAATAGGACTGTGCACCAGCTTGGTGCTGGCCCAGCCCCAGGTGAAATGAAGAAGCAAACCGTTATCCATTAATGTTACTGGAACCCTTGTAAGCCCCAGGGCAAGGGACACAAACTTAGTAGGACCCAATCCAGCAAAGTGTCTTTATCCACATGCATATTCAGAACTGGGGCCTTAGAGGGGACTGCTGTGGCTCAGAATACAAAAGAAACATTAGTTGGGTGCTGAGATTGTGATTCTTTTTTTTTTTATGTATTGTGGTTTAGAGAACGTGCTTTTTGAGTTTTAGTTTTAATTATTGAGTAATTTGAGAGGAAATCAGCTTTGGTACTCTCTTCATAAGCAGATCTTGTTTTGTGTGTTTTTTTGAAATATCTCTTGATAGCAGAGCTTTGAAATATAAAAGGAAGGGATAAAATGGGTGTTTATAAAAGGCCTAAACTCTTCAATTTTCAGGCAAGTGTGACAGTTTCCTTTTGGTTTGCAATGCTTTCAACTGTTGCTTGTCTCCTTTTTTTTTTTCCATAGGAATTGATTTGTCAGAATGCCTTCAGTATCCAGACTTCAGTGTTGTTGTCCTTTACAAAAAAGTTATCATTGCCTTTGGCTTTATGGTGCCAGATGTGAAATACAATGAAGCTTACATCTCCTTCCTGTTAGTTCACCCTGAGTGGAGAAGAGCTGGGATTGCAACCTTCATGATTTACCATCTGATCCAGGTAATGAAAAAAAAATAAATCCCTTTTTGTGTGCACACACACACAAAAATATTTAAAAGTAAGTAATGTTATTTTCCTCTTTGCTGTTTCTTTTTCTTTGCCCTCTCTCTTTGCTTACACACCTGCACTCAGCAGCCTGTGTGAATATTTAGTGGGGGAAATCCCCTCAAAAGCAGAAATGAAAATGTGTTTACAAGAGTAACCATACTGGTCAGATCCTCAGAAATACTGAGGTGCTGTAGACTTACACTGTCTGGGGATTAATTGTGTGGCCTTCAGGAGTCAATAGGTCACAGAACAGAACTGTACATTTGGGTTTTGATGGAGAAAATGAGATTATAATGGGGAGATTCAGTAAAAATATGTTGCGGCTTCATTTATTCTGTGCCCAGGGACGTGTTACATCACTTACTGATCTTAGTCATTCTCTTTCACTTTTAATACTCTGGTTCAAATCCAGCTAAATTGAAGATAAAAGAGTAAGTGCTTGCAACTACATTCAGATTTGTTCAAACTGTCTTGTACTGGGCTTTGTTCCACGGGGACACTTGGGAAAATGAAGCTGAGCTAAGTGAACAGGTGATATTGAAGTAATTAAACTTCATTAACTCTCTGAATAAATACTGTTACTCAGGTGGTCTTAATTCCATTCACTTTCTTGAATTAAACTGCAGGAAAGCCAGCTTAATTTTGAGTAAGGATGCAGACAGATGTCCTTTGCAGAGCCCAACTCTGCCTCTCCAGGACCCAGGGTTTTACTCAACTCTCTTGGCAGAGTTGCTGATTTGAAACGTTCCTCAACTTGTTTTAGTCAAGATGAGCTGCACTAGCAAAAACTCACCATTGAAACTGTTTCCTCACACTCATTTGGCTGAAGAGTGGCAAGGAGTGCTGGCAGAGCCTTGGGAGCAGTGATCTGTACCATGTCAAAGCAGTTTCCACTGAGGGCAGATCCTCTGGGCTACCTGAGGGTAACTCTTCTACCCACACAGCTCTGCAGCATTCACCTCTCTCTGCCCTATGTGGTGACACAGGCCACAAAGCAATCTGCTTTAAATTCACCCCTGCCATTTATTGAGCATCTCTGTCTGAAGTGTTTAAGTAAATTGTCCTCAGCCATAGCCTGTTGACGTGGGATGTCAACACCCAGAGAGAACAGGCACAAGCAAATGAACCAAGGTTTGAAGGGATCCAGCAGCTGGAGAATATATGAATATTATTTTTCCCCCTTTTTTGCCCCCTGAGAGCTTTCCCTTCAAATGATCTACCTTGGAAATTTCCTAAAGGGTGTTACTGTTCCCACTTAGAGTTGCAGTACATTTAATAGCATTGTCTCTATTGAAACACTAGATGAAAGCAAGAAAAAATGATTATATATCTGCTGGTTAGAATAATCTGGGAACTTTAAGGTAATTTCAGCTCTGCCATTGCTGTCTGAAGTTCCTGCCTTCTCGGGAGGTGAGTGCTGTGCCTTAAAGGATGGGAGAGGAGCTGGGTGGGATAGACAGGAATTCCAGCATGACAGCCCAGAGGTGTGCTGGGACTGCCAGTCCCAGAGAGCTGAGCTGTGTTTGCTGACTGGGAGGAGGCGTGGCACCTGATCCCCTGGCATGTTTTGGCTTTTCTTCGGGCCATTGTTAATAAGCATTTGAGATCGGTGCTGTACATCAAGATTATTTTTAATTAACAATTACTTAGCAGTTGACAATGGAAAACTGACAAATTATAATCCCCAAACCTGCTTTCGTTGTCAGAGAGTCCACGTTTCCCAAAAGCAAAGGGCCCAGAGGAGCAGCAGCATTCCCTGCTCCTTTCAGCTGTGCCGGGGCCTGCGATTCGCTCGTTCCCTCAGTAGCTTGAATACCTGAACTGATGAATCCCTTCACCTCCGCATTCCCCCAGAGGCTCTCTCATTCTCTTCCCATAATTATCTTTTTTTTTTTTTCCCCTTTTTTTTCTTTTTCTTTCCTCCCCCCTCCCTTGGCAGACCTGCATGGGCAAAGACGTAACCCTTCACGTCTCTGCAAGCAACCCTGCTATGCTGCTCTACCAGAAGTTTGGATTTAAGACCGAAGAGTACATTCTGGATTTTTATGACAAATACTACCCCTTGGACAGCAAGGAGTGCAAACACGCCTTCTTCCTCAGGCTGCGGCGCTGACTCGTCCCCCCTGCCTGCGAGAGGCCCAAAGAACTGCCCCGGGGTTCAGGGGAGGAGCCGGGGAGGAGCGAGTGGGAACGCGGCGCTGCCTTCATCCCGGGGAAGGGCAGTAGTGCTGTGTTGTGTTGCTGAACCTGCAGCCCCACAGGATCCACTCCTACCTTCCAAGGGGAGAGGCCTGGAAATGCTAACGGGGATGTGCTGAAACCACTGGAAAACTGACATTCTTGATGGGGAGTTTTCCTGCCGCTGGGGCTTTGAAGAGCCCCGTTGACAGACAAACAAAAAACCCACCTCGAACAACAGCAACAAAAAGAACACTTCAGAGGGATCCCATGGCTTTCAAATTCTGAAACTTGTCAAAGAAAAAAGTCACAGGGTTTTTTTTGTTTCGTTTCTGTTTTTGTTGATGGGAAGTGAACATCTAAACTGAAATAATCCACAGTGTTTCTGTGATATGATTGCTCTGTTAGGAACCTTGTCTTGAATCTGGGAAGGGAAGTAAGGTATTGAAGCATCTACCTGGCTGCTAACTTGAGGAAAACTCCACACATGCCAAAAGAGCAGTACTGGAACTGGCTTTTGGGAATAACGAGGAGCGTGTGAACTCGTGATGCCAAATGCAAGGCTCAGAGATGTCTGTCTTCTGCTCCTTCCCTGCTGCCTTCCTTTCCCTGTGTTGACCCTGTGCTCAATGTAAAGTTTTTGTAGTGCACAGTGCTTTGTGTTCAGGAACAAGATGTCAAGCGGGTTTGTAGCTGGGTGAGGTAGGACACAACAGTTGCCAAATCAGCTCTTTTTAATCTTACGACTGATCTGCCAGTTGTTGATGCTGCAAATCAGCCCTTGGGGCACACCTCTAACCACAGAGCCAGCCTGGCAGTCTCCAGTAGCCACCTCGTCCTGCTACAGATTGCTCTGGCTGGAAGAAACCCAGAACAAAAGTCAGTGGTGTCGTTTGCAGTGCAGGCTTTGGTTTGTAGAAGCAATCTGTTTACAGCTTGGAGGGAGAAAAGGGTAGAGGTTGTGCCAGCTCCAGCTCTTGGAAGCATCTAGGCTGGCATTTCATAGCTCTTAACTGTAAGTTGAGAGGAAAACAAATAATAAAGAAAAATAACTAAGGAATGGTGGAAAATAAATCTACAAACCTCAACAAGTTTCCCTGGAAGTGGAGTCTAGTCCTTTTACACAGTTTAGCAGCTTCCCTCTCTCCCTGACTTTAACTGCAGATGAACAGTAAGGTGGCAATTTGCTGCCTGACCCAAGGTCAGTCTGCATTTTTAGATATGAATCACATCCACTGTGTTCTTCCTTTCACATCAAGCCCCACAGAAACCCACACAACAAATATGACTTATTTGTTCTTAATCCCCTATGTGTACCTGTTGGGTACCTGGCTGTAGTAGTAGTTGCCTCAATGGACTCTTCATTTTGGTAACAAGCAGAGGGAGACATGCACAAAGAATGTTTTTGTGTAGTCAATTTACATGGTCAACAAAACCAGTGTTAGTGTGGGGGGGGGAATGAACCCCTCCCAGCGTTGTGTGCTCTAACACCCCTGCACAGTTCTGCCTGCTTTCTGTCTTGTGTGGAATTGGTGATGTTATGAGTTAGCTGTAGTTGGAAAGAAAAAAATATCTGTCTTTATGAATGGGATTAAAGCCCTTCCTTTGGAAAAGCCTCTCTGTAGTCATGTTGTTTGTTAAGCTGTCTCTCCATCATCTTATTTGTATTGAAGTCTAGCAGGATCAAGTATGGCCAATGGAGGATGCAAAGCGTGGGCAGGTGGGGGAGGGCAGTGGAGCAGGACAAGAAACTTGCTCTGAAGAAACTTTCTCTGCTGGGTACCCACAGAGAAGCCAAATGTGTACAGGCCCTGGCAGGCTGGGTCCTTTCCAGCCTGAAACAGGAGATAAATAATAGTCTGAAGAAAAGGACCAGTTCTCCATCATGTTCTCAGAGGTGTCCAGGAACTTGTCCAGAGGAGCTACCAAGCTTGTGAGGGGCTTAGAGAGCAAGTTGTGTGAGGAGAGGCTGAGGGAGCTGGGCATTTGGAAAAGAGGAGGATGAGGAGGGACCTGAAAGGAGGTTGCTGAGAGGTTGGTGTTGGCCTCTTCTCCTTAGTCACTAATGACAGAACCAGGGGAAATGGCCTGAAGTTGCAGCAGGGGAGGTTTAGATTGAATATTAGGAAGAAATTGGAGAGAGGTGAGGCACTGGAACAGCCTGCCCAGGGAGGTAGTTGAGTCATCAACCCTGGAGGTATTTAATAAATGAGTTGACAAGGTGCTTCAGGACATGCTCTAGGGGAGGCATGGAGGGGGCTTGTGGATTTAAAGGATTAAGTACCTCTGAGCCCTTGCACCTCAGCTGCTTTGACTCACAAAGTAGAAATAGCAGCATTTTCCTTCTTCAGGAAGCCTGTTAAGAATTAACTCGGTAGAGGTTGCAGGGGATGGAGTCAGCAAACTGCAATGTGTTGGTGACACACAGGCTCTAGAAACACAAAATCGCTTTGCAGCTTTACAGGCTGACAGCATTAATGTGGATATGGCTCATTTTTTGCTAATTTGCCTATATTTCTTAGAAAATCAGCCAGTTAATGGCTACACCTATTATATCCCATCCACCCAGGACTGTAGGCTTAAGTTTTAATCCGTTGGTGTTATCTTTACGTGTTTCTGTGAACACCACTCCCTGTTCCTTAGTGCTGCCTGGGAAAACGTGCTGTGCTTTTGAACTGTTCACCATGATATCTTTCCCTGTTGATCCCAATGGCTTGGGTGGGTGCAAGCATGGCTGGCTCGAGGATCACTTTGCTGCTGAGCTGAGCAAAGATGAATAGCCATGACCCAAGAAGACCTTCCTGACTTTCAGAGGGATCCCAGCAAATGAGATCTGAAGGACGCTGGTGGAGACTGTGGCATCTCTGTGTTACTCCTCTTGGCAACTCAAGCTGTATGTAAGAGACAGTTCCTTTTACTGGTTATATGGGTGAGCACGGGGCATGGAGGCACTGTTTGGTGAGTAGGAATTAACCAAAGTCTTCTGAGGACAGCAGGTTGAGGCCAGCCTCTTAACAGGCAACAAATCTGAAGTCAGATGTGGAATCTGATATGGGCTGGGAGCCCTGGGTAGATGTGCCAGGGTGGCCTGGAACTCTACCTGCCCTCACTAGGTCAGCATCAGAATTAGGCAGCCTTTAAAGCAGCCATAAAATAGCTGTTGCAATTCCATCTCTCTTTTGTGGCTGTACAGGGACCATATCCAGTCTCCTCTCAAGAGGACATTTACTCCCTGAGAATGTTGAACAATGAGATGCTCAAATGGCTTTTAAGCTTTAAGCCACTGCTCGAGTGGTGCAGCTGGTCTTCTCTGCAATGGATGAGGCTTTTCCAAGGCATATGATGAAACAAACTGCATGTTCTTAGCCCTCTGCTTCCCTCTTCTTCATGCCTTTGAGATCAGCATGCTGAGTTATGCTCACATCATGAGAAAGCCAGCATCCACCCTGCTTAATGACATGATTACCCCACGCTGCACGGCGACTGGAGCAGAGATTGCAGCGGCCAAACACAGCTCTCTAACACAACAAAGTTTTCTCGGGGAATAAAGGTGGAGCCTCACCTTTTCCTAGTAGGGCAGCAAAGCCCAAACCTTTCCATGTGCTTGTCTGAGCTTTGATACTTCACAAACACCAAGCTGCCCACTCTGGCCAATTTATGCCCACTGATCTACAGCAGCTAAGCTGGGTACATATCAGGATCACTTGGCATCTATTACTCATCTATTACTCATATTTTATATGTGGGATGCTTCACTTCACCAGGTCTCCAGTCTGAGGGAAGAAGCAGTTGTCTGCTTGTCTATGGTGCGTAGAAGTGCTTCTTTGCAGACTTCTTAGTGAGTGCCACCTTCTTAGTGCTTTTATTTAGTTATTTATTTATTAAAAAAAGTAAAACTGTCAGACTTGTTCTGCTTCCCCTTAGATTTGTGATAGAGGCTTTTAAACATCCTTCATCCTTCTGGATCTCGCCGTATCTCAGGCTCCTCAGGAATCACCGGGTTACTTCTTAGCCTGCCCTTCCA
>JANHGL010011739.1:0-22168 GCA_024611195.1 Ceyx melanurus | reverse complement strand
CACCCACGGCGGGCGGTTAAAGCGACAGGCGCCGCACCGATGGAGGGCGGTTCGTCCCGTGTGGGGAGCGGCGCCTTCGTCACGGCTCCGCCTCTCCCGGCGAGACGGCCGCCTTTGTCACGGCCCCTCGGCGTCGGGGTAAGGCCGGTTCCCCTCACTGCCGGGCAGTCTGAGGTGCGGTGCGCTCTGAGGGGCTTCATTGTCCCGCCATATAACCGTCTCGAAGCGTCGATTGAAAGGAGTGTCCCCGCAGCCAAAGCGCTGCCTGAGATGGCTCCGTGAGGAGCGGGCCCCAGTGTCCCCCCAGCAGCGAGCACGGAGAGGGGGACGCGGGTCTCTGCAGCCGCCCTGTGAGGCAGCGAGCTGGGCGCCATGATGGCCAGGGGTGGGCGAAGGCGACACTTTAGGTACAACTGTCTCAGAGGGGAGTGGAGACAACTCAGATCATGAGGGATAAATTGGGTTGGATCTGGTTTTTGGAGGGGCTTGTACCTCCACAGGGCTACTGGGAAAGGTTGAGGTTAAAAGCAGTGAAAAAAAGGTCAAAACTAACTGTCCTACCTGCCTCTCCCTTTCTGATGGAGCCTGCGTCTTCAGTAAGTGAAAGAAAGGGGTTTGTGTGCCTTGTTATCTGTGCCACCCATATATTTAGCAGCTCACAAATACTGCCTATTTGTACTCTTAATTTATTGCTAATAGATCATCATACTCGGTGGTATTTATCAGGCATTACGTCCCCTCCCTCGCCCATTGCGCAAGGACATGGCAGCCATCGAATGAATGATTTGACTTGTATTGCGTTGTAAAAATTTCAACCCACTCTCACAAATCAGCTCCTACCCCTAATGGTGACAGAAATACTCCTAGAGCAGCAAGTTCCTCAAAGAAGGGAGGATGGAGATGTTTTCAAAAAGAAGTGACCCTACTCCATCTAAATGGTGCAACAGAACTGGGAAGGGTTGTGCAACGTTGGTCAGCAAAGGCTGGGAAATGTCTGCAGCTTTTGAGTGTGTTCTAAAGCTGCAGGAGTGGTGTCCAGGAGGAAAACAAATGGTTGAGATCCCGAAATGAGATTTTATCTGAGGTAATTTTTGGTTATTTTGAAGGTGGTGTCTAATCTAAGATGTTTGGTCATTCTACAATCAGAAGAGATAGACTATCTCCATCAGTTTAAAACTGTTTGGACAAACTATGTCGTAAGGAAATGTGTCTCCAGAGACTGTAGAGTGGTGAAGCCTGACCAGAGTCCTACATGTGTCTCTAGACTGGAGGTCTGGTTATAGCTCAGTAATATTAGTCTAGAGGAATCCAACTTTTATTTTTTATTCTTGGCTCTGCCAACAACTTCCATGTGTTATTCTTACAGTGTTGTCAGTATATGCTAACTCACCCTGCCCGAGGTAAAGCTCTTCTTGCTAAGTAGGACATCACCTTGAGGAAGATTAAGAGTTTCAGGGCTTTTTCAGCTCCACACTGTTACTGTCTTTATTTCTTGATTTACTCTCAGCACCTTGTGTTATCAGGTCTAGTGTTACATGGAAAATGTGCTCTGTCGGCATTTTTCTACTACCTCAGGTGTGTCTGAAGGAGCTTTTTGTCCTTTTCATCACCATTTGTATGTTTTTTTTCCTTCTTTCCTCGTTCTTCAACATTACCAACTGCTAATCCTGGCACTGCCTTTATTCTGGGAGAGCAGCTGTGTGTTGACACATTCTGTCCTGAAGGTGGGGAAATTTATGGTGCCCAGTTCCAAGTACACAGCCTAGTACTATGTACTACAGAGAACTTCCCTCCTCTGCACTGTGAAAACTTGTTATACCAGTTTAAAAATATGTCAGGCATGCATCTCCTTCCTCTAACATTAATCATTAATTACCATGTGATACTGACATTTCAGGTTGCTACTTAATAAAGCAGAACAATATTCTGTGTGGGTTTCTAACTTCTATCATACTCCAGGGTGGATGTCACAATGCACCAGCTGTCAGTGGCAGTATGGCCCTGTGTATGGACAGCCCATTCTGCAGCCTCCCTGGAAATGATGCCCAAACCACAGCCACTGGAACAAGCCCATGTTTGCAAAACTCCTCTTGGCAATCTGACACCTTTTCCTTGTGTTACAGGCCAAAATTCAAGTTTCTTTTCACAGAATGTGCTTGTTTTGTCTATTACTGCAAACATCTGCAAACATCTGCAAACTAAACATGGTGAACTAAGCTCCTGTGGACAAAGAGGATCTCATTCACCCATTCTGGACTTTCTTCACCACTAGTTTGCATTTTAGGTCTTTTATTTTCTTTCTCTGCATGTGGCTTGGACTTGACCTGAGCAGTCCGAAAGAAAATGGGTAATGAAGTAAAGCCATCTGTTATTTACTTGAATTTTGGTAGGCTTAGAAAGCTCCACTGTAAAAATCAGAGCCCCCTGTGGGAGGCAGTGTATATAAGGTTAAAAAAAGGTGCTGTTTTAGAAAGCTGGTGATTTACATGTTGAAGATAAGGCAACATGTAAACAAAATAGGGAATAAATGGGCACTGAGATAGGAGATAAGCATGAAAGAAAAAGGGCTTAGCCAAAGTGAAGGTTGAGTTACATTTATGGGCGTTATAGTTGGCCTACTGTCATGATAAACAGGGTATTTGATTTATTATTTGTGTAAGAGTGGCCACCAGCCCACCAGGGCTCCCTGTACCAAGTGTTGTTCAAACACCAGGCAGTGCACAGTAGCTGCTTTTCTTGTTTACAATCGGTAATGCCACACAAAATATCCTCCATGACTCATTTATACAACTTTTCCTCATGACTGACTGTGTCCTTTTTTTGGCAAGGCACGTAAAGCCAGAGCCAATGGCAGGCTCTGGTGTCACAGCTCACCTTGCTTTCCAGGGCCTGGCTGGCAGAATGAATTTCCGACCAGTGAGATAAACTTTCAGTCATCAAAACTCTGGGATTTGTCCGTGACTCAGCAGAGGGCTGACATCCCAGCCCAAGTGTCACTGCTGCCTCTCATGCCAGCTCAATGGCTGTGGTGGTGCTGTCACTCAGGGCTGTGTAGTCATCTAGATTGATTGTCCTGGCAAGACACATGTTGGGTGGGTGGCCTGTGAGCAGAGTGAGAAATTGTCTCACGGGACACTCTTAGAGGGTGGTGATCAATGGTCAGCACTGAGGCTGGCAGCTCTGTCACTAGTGGGATCTCCCAGGGATGGATACAGGGCTGGACAGGGCTCTGAGCAGCCTGATCTAGTTGAAGATGTCCTGGCTCGTGACAGGGGAGTTGGACTAGAGGACTTTACAAGGTCTCTTCCAACCCAAACCATTCTGTGATCCCATGGGATTGAAAACACCACATTTGCTGATGACACTAAAAGTGGGTGGTGAGGTGGGTTCTTTCAGAACTCCCCATATTGCCTTTGCAGCTTCCTGCTGCCTTGCTCTACCAACATGGTCCTCATCCTTCCTGCTGGCTCCAGAGCCTCATCTGGTGGGCAGACTAGTCAGTTGTCTAGTAAGTGGGACCTGATTTCTCCTCTCTCCCCATTTTCAGGAATGAGGAGAACTCTGTAGAGGAAAAAAGAGTTACCTCATGAATTTTACTGTCTTCAGGGTTTGTCTGCAGTTCAGCCCAGGGGAAAGAAAGGTCAGTAGCTCAGCTACATTTAAATGCCAGTTTTGTCTCCTAAATCCTTTACTGGATCTAGTCCTTGATCTTTTCCTTCAGCAGATCCCACTCTTAGAGCAAGTGCTTCCCCTTTCCCATGCTCTGTCTGCTCAGAGTGGGGTGAGATGTGCTGGTTTAGCAGTGTCTGGTTGAAAGTGACCTCATTTTAGCAGCCTGATGTGGCACTAATGCAACACAAAACTATACCTAAAAGTGTGCCTTGGCTTCTACAATTACAAACATATGTTTTCTGACATTTAATGATAGTTTGTTCTCCCATATATCCCAACGAGTATAGACAGCTGTAGTTCTATTCCAGTGTCAGCCAGTTTGAAATGAATGCAACTTGTTTTCCTGTGGGGAATGAAGACATATGTCACTGAACTGAATTAACTATTAATTATTTCCAAAGGGATGGAATGCAAGTAGAAAAAAAAATATATATCTCTTCTAAGAAAGAATTTTTCTTTTTTGAAAGAAAATTGTCTTTTTTAATTTCTGTGAGTTTTATGGTTTGGGATTGATTGATTGATTGATTGATTTTTCAGTTTCTGGTTTGGTTCCTGTTAGAACTGAAAGTTAATTCTTCTAATGGCCTTCCATTGGCCCACAGTATGAATCTGGACAATTCCAGTTCCCAAGGACAGGGTGTCCTGTTATATAGTGAGCTGTATTTTGCATTTGAGCTCTATTTTCTGTTTCAGCAGAAGGGAATGATTTATGGAGAAAGACAGCAGCATGGAGGGATTCCTTGTGTATCATGTTTGAGGGAAAGTCTTGCTGTTGTCACCCAGGATGTTCTGTAACTGTTCTGCAAAGGGATTCTGGTAGAGCTGTGGGCTCTGTCCAGGGTCAGCTTCAAGTCAGTGGAAAAATCCATGTAATTTCATTAGGAAATGCATCAGGAAAGGAGTTTAGACCTCTGTAGCAGAGCATAGATGGACTTTAGACACTCAAATTTCATCTGCATTCCAAACAATCTCTGCTTATCAGATATCTCAGCCTGCATCTGCCTTATCTCTGGAGGTACCTCTCTGTTTGACCTTGAGTTCAGCAGCTGCACGTGCTGAGTGAGCTGAGCAGAGCATTTCAGCACAAACTTCACCTTGCTCAACATGGTGGCTTGCACACCTTCCATCCCTGGTGTCACTCAGCAGTCTGGGGAGACTCACTGGTGTTTACTTAGGAGCTGGGTTGTCCGTGTGCTGTACCCTGATGGAAACTGTGCTGGTGGATAACCTTCGTGGCTCAGAAAGTGAAAGCAGAGGGAAAAGTTTCTAATCAAAGTGTTGCTGCAAGCAGATAAAAGGAGGGGAGAGGGATGGGAATCCCCACCTCCAGACCTTCAAGCACAAATCATGTACTTCTACATTGCCATCCACGGATAAAAAAATTCCCCATGGTGGCAATCCTCTCATCCCACGGGACAAGGCTATTAGGGGATAATCCCAGGCTAAATTGCAGCCCTGTGCTTGAGCATTGGTTCTCCTAATGCTGTAGGATACAATTACAGAACAAGGCCTGGAAACCACAGCCTTTGTTCTGCCTTATTGCTTAATTGTTTAATGAAGTATTCACTTCATCTAAGTGAGTGCTTTGTAATTTGGTACTTGTGTGCAGCTGGCAGTGGCAACAAGCAAAGAACTGGCTTTTTTACAGAATAATTTGTTCTCTTGGTAAAAGAAGGTACCATTAAAGATATCAGGCTCTGATAGTAAATAATTTGAGAGATCTCCCTATATAAAAGGGAAATCTCACCCTTAAAAGTGAAGAATGAAAGCACAGTTATTACAGTTTTTCATTTTCACCCCCCCCTTTTCCTCTTGGTGCTGTGCGAAGACAGATGGAAGATGCAATGAGACAATTAGTACCAGATCTTGCCCTAACAGCTCAGTTTCTGAAGTCAGGATGCTGCTGTCCTGTGCACCTCCCTCTAGAACTGGAATGGGAGAGGCACTCCCTACTGCAACAAAGAAAAGGTATATCAAATAGATTAATATAAAAATGAGAACAATATTCAGGACCTTAAATAAGAGCAAAAAAAAAATTATTTTTAAGTTTATTTTTAAATCTTCTGTGGGTTTCAAGAGGAAAACAGTGGCCCTGTTCTGCTCTTGAAAATATTCCTATGCTGAGGACAATGTGTCAGATTCCAGCTCCCAAGGATTCCCCTGGTGAGAGTCAAGACATCAATTCCCTACCAGCTAGAGCTTGGCAGCTCTGTACCTCCCAGCATTTTGTGTGATCTTTTGAAGCATTTATTTCTCTTTATAACTATAGAAAGAACTCAGACAATTAGTTCTGGTCTTGGATATCATATTTGGCTGGGGACGTAAGCTCTGGACACTGGATATCAGGAGATTTGCAATAGGCCAGAGAGAGAATATGACCCTGGGAACAGGAGAAAATGGTTTGAGTGCTGAAGGCTTTTCTGAGTTCCGGCCATGCAGGGTGTCTCTCAACTGCTGAGCAGCAAAGTAACATTTCCAGTCTTTAATAGAGGGTTTTTCTTTAACAGCAAGAGGTGTTTTGTGAATAACGTCAGTACAAACAGAGCAGGTGAGGTCCCCCTTTCCTCTCTTGCCAGCCCTGCCTCTTGGGAGGTAATGCCTATGCACACTTTGCTGGTTGTCCCAAGGAGGGGGGGCTGCTGCTTCCCTGGGACCACCCTGCTGGAGGAAGACAAGGAGAGGTGGTTTACAGCCAGTTCACCTGTTTGCCATGCAGGCTCTGCTACAGGGGCTATTCTGGTGGAGTGCAGCTGATGGGAAGGAAACCATCATAGTGACATTTCCCAACAAACATATGCCATAGGGAGCTCATATGTATATGGTAGGTACTTAGTGCATTGTTCTTGGCCCCAAAGGAGTGACAAAGGCATGGCTTGTGAGGGGTCCATTTAAAGGCCAGTACAGTGCAAACCTGTTGTTTGTCGGGATGTTTTGTAACTTGTTTTCATAAAACTGCCATTTTCAACATCATTTAACAAACCATTAAGGGCCTTTAAATAAATTATAGTCATTAACCTTGCCTGGGGTAACTGCAGGTAGGATTTTAATTCTGGCAGTAAAGAGCCTGTCCTCTAGGCCTGAATGTTCAAGATCACAGGAGTGTCAGAGCCAACATCAATTCAAGGACCAACAGGAACCAAACTTAGCTCACATCTTCTGTGCCTTACAGCGTTGATGGGCTCATGCCTGTGCCAGTCTGCAGAGACCTCTCAGGCTGCTTTTGTCTCTGCTCACTCCACGCTGCTGTTTTTGCTGCTGAAGAGCATGGGAGGACCCCGGTCGCTTCGCCTTTAAGGACACACCTGCCAGCTTTTCTGCGGGGAGTTTCCCGCAGAAGGATTGACACAGAGGCAGGGGTCTGACTCACGGCCGCTGGAGACACCTCCTGGAAGAGCTGTAATGGAATAGCCACGGGGCAGTCGTGAATCAGTCCTGAGCAGACTCATTAGCACCTGATTTCCTAATGGCATCCCATATAAACTTCTGTTATCAGCTATTTTTGTATCCTCTGCGCAACCACCGCCTTAACAGGAACTCTCTGTCCACATGAAAGAACGCTGGGTTGTTGTGTTTGGTTTTGGTTTTTTTGTTTGTTTGGTTTGTTTTTTTTTTTGTCCATAAGGAAATACTTGCTTAAACTTCTGTTTAAACCTTGTAATATATGTTTTTAATTAAGAAAAAAACCAACCCAACCCCAAACTTAGGTGATGTTCAGTACTTTTTTCTTAAACCAAACTTCTAGCTTCTTTGGAAAAATGATTTCAAGAAAGATTGCAGAACTATTTCCTTGGCTCATTTTTTGGCTTTAAAACCTGCCTTGCCAGGTCTGTTATTGTGGCTGTTTATCACTCAGAGGTAACTTTTGCTTATTGTTTCAAAGTTCCAGTTGCTTGCCTTTAGCATTACTGCTGTTGGTGGCTCCATGTCTTTGGTTACAGGTGGCCACTGTCTGATGCTGCTTCTGCCTGAACCAGCTTAAGCCTCCACACGGAGTCAGAGAAGGATGAAAAGTGGCAGAGAGGAAAACAAAGCAGAGGGCACAGATCAGCTGTGTCTGAGCTGTGTGGGAACACAACTGCACAACGGCCCGGAGGCTGGCTGGTGGAAAAGACATTGAGTCATGACTGACGGGGGTGAATCTTGTCTGAATGGAGCCTTTGTAGTAGAAACTGATGAAACAGCTAAATTAGATCTTCCCCTCATTCTGCCGGTGAGAGCTGTGCAGAAGCTGCTGGTCACAGAGCTGACATAACCTCTACCCCATTAGCACCAGCTCCTGGAGGTTTAGCCTGGGCTGGACTCGCTTGTCTGCTGTGTTCTTATCCCTGTGCTTGTTGACATAGCTGGGTTTGCTGCATTCCAGAGCAGCTCTTTTCAGTGTTGTTGATTTGAATTCCTCTGCAGCTTCAGCACAGCCCAGTATCCTGCCCCTGTTGATGGTTGAAGTTATAGGCTTTCCTCACCGTGTGGCTTTGAACAATGTAATCTCTCCCCATCCTTTTGCTAGAGTATGGGAATTTAAGGGAGAGAGTTAATCCAGGCTGATAACTAGTGTTCCCTGAAATTCCAGCTATTATTAATGGCATCATTATGGCAGAGCATGCTTTCTTGCTTTTGGTGAAGCCAAGCACAAAGCTGAAGCTGAGATAAAGAGCCACCTGGCATTTGTATTCTGTAATATTTACAATAGTCTAATGATTACCTTTGCAGGCTCCTGTGAAGTGTTCACCTGCCCAGAGGGATGGAATGACTTGGCAGGTTATCTGCATTACAATTGGAATATTGTTCCTGCTGGGAGAAGACTTGAGAGAATATTTTTGTTTTTCACCAGCTCCTGCTGTGCCTTGGCATTTACATCCTGTGTGGAGTAAAACCTTCAGCAGCTTTCTTCTCTCCCCAGCAGACTCTGGGCCAGCAGCCTGACAAGTGCATTAGCTCATCACCAAGCTGTAAGTAGCCCAGTTGATTAGTTTTTATTATTCACTGCTTTTAGTGTGTCACAGAGAACCTTTTAGCTTCTTTTGCAGGTGGGAAACTGAGTCATAGAAGAGATGGTGTCACTTGATTCACATCTTAAAGAGGATGGAAGAGGTGACACTGAGATCCTGGCTGGCTGAACTCTGGCTGGGAGACACATCCTCTTGATTGCTACCTGTCCTGAAAATCTGAGGCATGAAGATGTGATTGTCACACTCTGCTCACCTCTTCCACCTGGCTTGCTCATCCAGTCTCCTTTCCACTTGTTCTCTCCAGAACTTGGTGCCAATCTGCACAGACTCATTTGGATCTAAAATGAAAACTCCCCATGAATGCCAGAACAGTCAGGCTTTCCCAAACTATGCTTTGCTGAATGGTCCAGGTCCTCAGACAGATCTGTGTTCCTCACAGGTGTATTTCTTAAAGCAGAACAGAGTCACATCTTACTTCCAAAGATCTTCCAAGAACTGGTACTGAGTCACCCAGCTGGACTATCAGATTGCAACTGGTCCCCCAACGTCATCAGTGAGGATGCAAATACAGGGGCTGCAGGGAAAGTGTGAGAAGAAGGTTCAGAGCCCTGGCTTGCATGACTTCAGGAGTGCTTTCGCACACGGGCTGTTCAGGGAGCTGCCGGATTAATCCAAGGGCTCGTTCCCTGGGAGCGGCCGAGTATCAAAACCCCCCTGGCAGAACTGGTCTGACACATGGAGCAGGAATCGTTTCAAGCCGTGAGTTGCTGTTGCCCTCTGCTGACACTTCGCTGGATAGCGCCCTGCCTTTCAAAGCCAAGTGTTTCTCCTGCACCGCTACCAGGGACTTCTGAGGATCTGCAGTAAACTGAAAGAATCTTCCTTGGATATTTTGGGGGTTTATTGCTTGGATTTTTTTTGTGTCCTTACCCACTTCTGTGACTTAGCTGCTACACATCAATCGTCCCACATCAAAGACGAGTCCAGTCTAAGCTGCAAGGCACTGAGTGTGCAGATAGTAAGAGAGAGCCCTTTTCCCCTGGAGAGCCTGTGGTCTGCAGAAAAGGGTAGTGGGGAAAAAAAAGACAATGATCAGCCTCAATTTCATTATAGATTGCTGAAATACTTAGAGGTCTAGCTGAGCCTACAAAGAGGCAGCTCAATTACCAGCATGGAAGCTGTAGTCAGATGAATTCAAAGCAGAAATAAGCCACGAGTTCTGGCTGCAAAGAGAATGGATCACACTGTTGGCATCTTTATTTTCTTTTGGTTTTGTTTTCTTTCTTTATTTCTTCACAAGGTGATTCCTTAGCTCAATCAAAGCTGAAATTCAGTCAGGTGTTGTCTGGGGGTAAGCAGGCCAGAAAGCAATGACCTGGATAAACAGGAGGTTGGAGCTAGACAGGCACATTTCTGCCTCTATCAGCTTGCCCAAGGTCATACTGGAGTTTTGTGAGTCCAGTTGGGTTTTGGTTGGTTTTTGTTGCTTGTCTGTTTTGTCCAGGGCTTTAAAGTCTTTTTCCCCTCATGTTTACATTTCAGAATTATCTAACAAATGGCTTACAGGAATGTTTTTAAATATTATAGTGGTGAATGGGACAGAAAGTTCTAGGACATTTTAACAGCTTCTTTGGTGTTTTGTTTTTTGTTTGTTTGTTTTTTCTTAGCCTGTGAACTGCTGCTGAACTCTTTACCAGGACTGCTGCTGTGGTAAACTTACTGTTTGGATTTGCCAGTCTGGTAGCTGTGAATGCCAAATGAATTGAATAAATGTTCATGTGGAAAAAGACTAAAAGCTTACAGGAATATCCACAGACAGAAACCAAAAAGGCCTATTATCTTTGACAACCTCCATTTTACTGTGCTGAGTACATGGTAAGTACTAAGTGTTTTTTTCACAGGGCTTGTAAAAGGGTAAAAGTTTACTCTTCTTGCCATACAAATTCTATTCCCTAGCTCAAGCAGCAGAGGCTTCTCATTTCAGCAGTTAAGACCAGTTTCCAAGCCCAGCTATGGGGTGGGGACATCAAAATTTTAATTTCTGATCAGTAGTGGTGTCACTGTATTAAGTAGGTTATAGCAAAAATAATAAGAACAACAGTAATAAGTAATAATATTGATAATTAATAATTACCCCAGGCTAATGAATAAGGGTTTGGTTGTCCTTGCATGAATAGTTTTGCTCATCCCAATGAAAAAGAGGTAAATTGGGTCACTTTTCCAGTCCTCTGCATGGGTCCTCTGGAGAGCACCTCAGTATTTCTCCTGCAGGGCTTCTTTCAGAGAACCTTCTTCTCTCATTAATCTGCTCTTTTATCTTTTCATCTTTCATTTCATTTCATTTCATGTAGGTTTTACATTAAAACTGGATGCTTTTCCCCACTCCAGTAGTTAAGGCAGTGCTAGCAGTTGTTAAAAGGTAATTGCAAAGCTTTCCAGATTGGTGTACTCATGTAAGAATCTCAGCATTCATTAAAAAAAAACAACCAACAAACAAAAGAGACACAAGGAAAAAAAACCCAAACAACAGGAGTTCTGACTTCACAATAAGGACTTAAAAACAAAAAAGCAAGAAAAAGCACACTCATTCTAAAATATGTTTTCACCTAATCTAGTGAGGTCTTGAAAGAGAAGAGAGACTAAGAAGTATTCACCATGGCTTTAGTTCTACAATATCCTAACACTTAGAACAGAGATTATTACAGGATTATCTCCCTTGAACAACAGATGATGAAGTTTTAATGGCATGAAGGGTATATTCATTGAACAGGTACAAGAAACAAAATACTCATATCTAGACTGAAGATGCTGTTAGGAGAATGACTTCATCTGTTCATTTGATTTCTCTGTTCCCCCATGTTCTGTATGTTTTACTAGTTCTTTCAATCCAGAAGAATCACTCTGATTCTGAGACATTGAGAACAATTTTGGTCCAGGAAGTGGAGAAGACTGAAGCAGGAATATATCACATTACCCTTGGTGTTGACAGGGCAGAATGGACAGAGAAAATATCTCTTATCTTTCAAACAAAGTGATTTCATCCACTGTAATTGTTTATAGGAGGACAGGTCTGGAATAAAACGAGTGGCACTCTGGGAGACCTAAAGCATTCTCTGTCACCAGCAGCTGAGGCAGCCTCAATGTCAACATTTTCTTATTGCACTTAATTTGTCCTTAAAAGCTCCTTCAGCAAGCAGACTGTGGCTGGAGCTTCTGCTCCATTACATCAGACCTCCCTGACATCAGCTCTAATGAGCCAAGTTGCAGATAGTGGAAGGTGCTGCCATCCATACCTGATCTGCCTTTCCAGGAGGTGACTTTCCTCCAGCAGGCTTGCTGGATGAGCAATACCTGTATCCAGATTGTCTCACAAGTTAACCTGCACTGCTCTGTAAGTTAAGACTAAAGAGTTTTTTATGTTTATAGAATCATAGAATGATTCAGGTTGGAAAAGACTCTTGGGATCATCCAGTCCAACCATTAGCCCTGCTGTACAAAGTTCACCCCTAAACCACGTCCCTCAAAACCACATCTAAATGACCCTTAAACACACTCAGGGATGGTGACTCAAACCCCTCCCTGGGCAGCCTGTGCCAGTGTCAATATTGAAAATAAGTATTAACATTTAAAAAGCCATGTCATGGCAATGACTGCAGCTGGCACAGCCACATTTCATGTCTGATTTCCCCCTTTCCTAATGCACAAGGGTATTAAGGGTACTTTTCTACTATTATTTTTTTTTGTAACAGCTATGGGTTTGCAAAAATGATTCCTAATATTGGCAACAAGTGGGCAGAAGATGGTACACCATACAGTGGACAGTGAGAAAGGTGTAGCTCTGATGGTTTTTCCCTCCTATGTGAGTGTAAACCAGGATGGGATGTGTTTTGCAGTGGCTACATCCAGCAGCAGCATAATGGAGGCACGATGCCAGTGAAATCAAAACAAATGATTTCTACTCATTGCAGTATGAGATTTGTCCCATAGCTTTAGGTCTTCATGGAAATTTAACCATTTGTCTACTCTCCTTATTGCCCAGAGAAGGCAGCCAGCATTTCCATGAGATTATTTAATGTAGAATTATTAAAAATTTTTGCAGCTACAGAGATAGATGGTTTTACATAAAATCTCTGCTCTTTGTAGCAACCCAATGTGATATTGAGCAAGATAATGGTCAGAAAGAACATTGCCAGGCTCCTAATGAGAAACTGTTGACAGTAAAATTACCCCAACATTCATCAAAAAGCCAATAAATGTCAAGCATGGGGCCTGTGATGCAGTAGCTCATCATTCCTGTTCAGAAGCCTCTGCAGTCTCTTCAGGACGTGTGATCATCCTGCATGTCTGCTGATGTTACAGAACATTGCTGCTGAAGAAGAACAGGGAGCAGGTCTTGTGTCCTGAGCACCACTCCACAGTGCCACTGGCTCACCAGGACACCTTGGGCAGAGCACAATTGGCCTCAGTTTCCCTACCTGCCATACAGGAATGGCAAAACAGGGCTTACCCAGAGGCAGTTCTGTGGAGGACACAGCAGGGCCACCAAATGCTCAGAAGACATGAGCTTGGTGGTAAAAACTGTGATGCTGACTTTGCCAATGTATGTTTAATGCCATGTCCAGCTTTTTGTGCCTTTGTAGTAGGGGTTTTCAAGCTTCCTCCTCCACAGCTACAGATTACTACAGAGGAGCACAAACCTAATTCTTACACAGCCTGCTGAGCTGTGGGTTGGGTGGCCTTAAGAAAACTACCTGAGGTTTATACAAAAACTTCTTTCAAGTCCCATCCAGGTCTCCAGCTCTGTGGAACAGGGAACGTATAAACACCTTGCCCATCACCCCAGTTCTCTGTTTAACTCTCTCTTCAGCTCACTGCCCCCAGCAGTGAGGAGAGGGGCAGGTTGTTGCCTGGACCATGGATGGAAACCAGCCCTGTGCTGGCTGCTCCTCTCACTGCTGCTGTTGCTCCCCAGCCTGTTTGCTTGCTGTGTTCAGAAAGGGAGCCTGAAGCTCCATCACAGCTGATGGTGCTCTGGGCATGTCCTCCAGATTTGGCTTAGGTGTCTTCTCTAAAATGTCCAGGTCAAGGCTCAAAGCCATTCTCCTGAGGGCTCCATGAGGTCAGTGGCTGGTTTATTCCTTTCATCCTGGCAAATTCCTGCCTCATGTTTTCTCGACTGCTTTCCATCCCAGCTGTCCCTGTGTGTATGAACAGCAAACCTGGCCCTGTCACCTGCAGTGACAAGCTGCATCCCAGGGGCTGTGCACAGATGGAGTCAGACTGAGTGTACAGAGAAGGCTGAGTGTGCCACATGCTATTAGGGTCACTTGAAACTAGGCTAATTGCCTGGCAGACATGGCTGCAGAGCAGGCTCTTTAACAAATGGGATGGGGTGACCTGGGATAGACTCCTTGCTATTTTGGGACATGCTCTCTCCTCAGGCAGCAGAGAGCCACAGCAGTAAGGCTCCCAATTTATCATTTGATTTGTTGTTTTTTGGCTGTAGAACTTAATTAACAATTCTGGAACCAGTCTGTTTTCCAGGAATAGCCTGTACATGTGTTAAACTAAACAATAAAGGCAGAGGTAGGCAAAAATAAAAATTCAGAAGCTTTTCTGTCTAGAGGTCCAAAAAGGGGGAAATGTTTCAATGATGCCACCATTTTTGGAACTGTCAATTACTAATTACATAATTATTTTATTGCATGAACTAGTATTAACAAATATGTGAAACCTGAGTTAAATCAAACAATTTTTCTCTTCAGGATCTCAAAGTACAACACAAACAGTTGTCACACCTGTGAACTAGGCTGAAAAAGACCACAAGCCCAGAGAAGCAGCTTTCATGAGGATCTGAACTCAGTCATCCAGAGTGTTTTGCTTCCCAGTCTCCATGGATTTGACCTGTGAAGAAGCTCAAGGCTTCATGGCATTTGGTCTTTTACAGGGAAAGCCAAGGACAAGGAACACACCTCCCCTCTACCTGTCATATGGACAACCAGAACACCACTGGATAGGTAAGTTCCCCTCCCATCACAGTTTTGTCTTGTCACATTTTGCCTGTTCTTATCTTTCCATAGCACTGCCATTGCTGCCAGTCTGCTCACAGAAATGCTAAGGAGATGTATATGATTCTATATTAGTGATGTATATTATTCTATATTAGTGCTTACAAGCTATTCACATTTAATGAGTCCATGTGCAGGAATAAATGACCAGGATTTGATCCTATTGCAGTATAACTAGTTCAAATGAAGCAATAATTCTTCTAAAATGTGTTAGGTTTTCTTTTTTTCCTTCAAAAATTCTAACTAGGAGTTGAGAATGCCAAACCCTGTGTAGATGGCAATCCATAGCAGGAGAATTTCTAAACATCTGAAAGAATGTGCTCATCTGAAGTATCACTCATGCTTTAAGATGGCCAGGGAAACCATTTTATTACTGCAGTTAGTTGGAAAGAGCACTATTCTGCAAAAATCAGATAATGTACTTGTTTCTAAAAGCCTGGAACAAAAGAGCCAGTAGAGATTTGCTGAGTAGTTGCAAGATAGCCATTAAATATAAATATTTTTAAAAACAATTTACTCTTTCCTAATGCTTTTAGAGTAGCATGTGGGAACAGAGTTTAAGTGCAGCATCTTACTGCATTAAAAAGGACACAATGAAGGTTATTGGCTTTCAGACTTAACCCTTCCATGTCTTAACTGCTCATAACAGCTGCTAACCTATAAAAACTATTTGAGTTTACATAAAACTTACACTTCTTTCCTAATGGTTACAATACAAGTTTATGTTTTTAGAACAGCAGTTCCCAATGGTCCACATTTTCTGCATTCCTATAGAAACAAACTATTATTAATGGTGAATTCAAGTTTAAGTTTCCATTCCTCAAATTAAAAATAGCATCAGAACTGGGAATTTCTTGCTTTTCATCCTGAGTATGCATTGTAGGTGGAAAAAAGAACTGCTTTTGGGGGGCTGTATATGTAAAAATGATATGAGCATTTATATCACTGGTTTAAATGAAAATGTATAGGCCAGTTAGATAGAAAAGAGGATGATTTTTGCTCCAAACTATCCAGATCTTGCTCCAGTATAGGAAAAAACAGAGTTTACTTCTGTCACTCAGGAAGCAAAGTGTCATTCCAGCTCTTGATATGAGCAGTGCACTTGATGGCAGAGCACAGCCCCTTGCTGCTACCTGGGGCAATCTGGAAGCAGATTGACTGAGCCCAGAGACCTCCTAAGAGGGGAACAATGACAAGGCTGATGCTGCCCACAGCAGCCTTTGCAGGGTGGCCCTCATGCCTGAGTCATTCTGAAGCAGACCTGTAGCAACTGCATTGCACAGCACTTGGCCTGGGCTCCCTCTGGCTCCACACAGCACCTTCCTGGCCCAAAGGTCCCAAGACAAAAGTGTTTTTACTGGGGCAGTTTTTCAGTTCAAAGCCCAAAGTAACAGGCAGGCCTGGCAGCAGGGTGGTTTTTGGCATGATGCTAAGGAAACTAGGAGTGTTAGGCAAGGCACTGTGAAGGGCTGAGAGAGACAAAGCTCATGTGGGCTCTTCCACACTGCCTAGGAGTAATTGATCCCTGGAGAGAGCTGTCCCAGGACTTCTCTCTCATTCACTCCAGAGACCCAAGGAATGAACAAACACACACAGACAGGGATCCAAGGACAAACATAACTTAGAAAAGTACTTCTTGATTCATGAATTCATGATACTTTCATGTTTGGAGTTTTAGTAGCTGTAGGTAGGATTTATCTGATGTAACTTAAGGCATCTGAGTCTTAAGGCTTTACTTTACGCTACTTTTACTGTCAACAAAGGAAAAAAAAAGGTCCATCCATACAGTGACTCAAATTCTTAGAAAGAAATAGATGAGTCTTCATGCTGTGGCTATGTGGAACTTCAGAAAAAATGTTCCTAGGGAGAGGCCATCCCATGTTGATCACCACGAGCAGATACCAAGGCTGGTACCATTCAGTAGCATCAGATGATGCAAAACTAAGGGGGTGGCTGACACACCCAGTGGCCTGGCTTTGATCCAGAACAGCCACAATCTCAGGAGCAATGCAAGGTCTGCACTTGGGGAAGAACAACCCCAGGCACTGGTACAGGCTGAGTGGCTCCTGCTGAAACCAGGCTTAGAGCAGATGCCCAACTGGCCACAAGCCAGCAGTGCACTCTCATCACCAGGAGGACCAAAAGCACACTGAGCCATAGTGACTGGCTGAAAGTGGCCAGCAGGTGCAGGGAATGTTTTGTTCTCTTCTGCCCAGCACTGGTGAGGCCATAGTTGGAATACAGACCAGTTTTGGCACAACCAGTACAAAAGGGATGTGGAGAAATTGGAATTGGTCCACTGAAGGGCTAGCAAGCTGGTTACCTAGAGAACATGAGCTACAAGGACAGTGAAGGAAGCTGGACTTATTCATTCTGTCACAGAGGAGTCTAAGTGTGGTTTAACTGCTTGGAGAGAGCTGCAAAGATGAGTGGAAGTTTTCTCTGTAATGTCAGATAATGTAACAAGGGGCAATGGCCAAAAATATGCTGCTTTGAGTTTAGACTGGACAGTAAGAAAAAGTATTTCTCCAGGAGGGTTGCAGAGCACAGATTACCCAGAGGAGCAGCTGAATTCCTGTTGGAGGCTGTCAAGACCATGAAGACACAGCTGAACTGCTCCTGTGCCAGTAAAAGCCCAGCTCTGAGCACAAGGCTGGACTTTCCAATTAGCACATCTAAGATTCTCTGACAGACTGAAAACATGCAGCCTGAAAACTACAGCTGGGTCAACACCTGACCAGGTGAGAATCTGTGGTGAAGCACACAGGCAGCAGCTCTGTGTGCCCTTTGTGAAACAGAACACCCAGGAGCCACACTCAGCCTCCCTGGAGTCAACAGTAAAATTCTCTAGAGCTGGGACATTGTTAAAAGGACATTGGGAAAAGATTTGCTGAGGGAGACAAATTAGTAATACATACAGTTCATAAGCAGCAATGGCTTTTGTCTGTAGCATATAAACAGTATTGGAACCATCATGACATATACTGCCATCATCTCTGGATGGTGTCCAAGCCCCCCTTTAATCCTCTATTATTAACAATAAATGGAAATTCTCATCCAGAACTATGGGGACAGGTTTCTTCTAAAACCATAGATTAAATTAATTGCTGGGAAAAAAAAGCCATTTAGTTGGATTTATTATACACTTAGAAGAAATTTATTGTGTCTTTAGCATACATAAGAAGTGAAGTTTAATTTTCAGTAAGGACAAAAATATAGTTCCCAAAGGCAACTGTGTGAAGAATCATAAAGCACAGCTAGGCTTGGCTTAGAAACAAGCCTCACTTCTTCTCCTCCTGAGAGTGTGACCAGACAGGCTTGCGTTTCTGAATAAAGGCTTCAATACCCTCCTGCCCATCTCTCAGAGTCAAATTGTCTACCATCACCTGAGTAGTCAGTTTGTAAGCAGTGTCCAGGTCCTGTGCAATCTGTCTGTAGAACGTGGCTTTCCCCAGAGCCAGGACAGATTTGCTGCTCTCACAGATCTTGTGAGAGATTTTCATGGTCTCTTCTTCCAGCTTGTCTTCTGGCACCACCTTGCTGATGAGCCCGTGCATTAATGCTTCTTGGGCAGAGAGGGGCTCACCTGTAAAAAGCATCTCTAGTGCCACCTGAAGAAGAAAAAACACTGCATTGAGTCAATTCAACTGCCTCATTGCTTTGGTTGGTTTGGGGAATTTCAGCCTCCTCGAAGTCTAAGCTGACAAATGCAAGATTTTTTGGCCTCTTAAACTGCCAAGAAAGTGTTAAGAAGTTTCAGCAAAGAGAAGGACTGGGTCTAAAGCTGACCTGTATTCAAACCTGCCCAGATGCCAGCTGTCCTAGGCTGCCACCTCTGGGTATCATCAGCCCACAATCCCTAGTGATGGCAGCAGGAACTAAGAAAGATGTGGATGTTCCACAGTGTCAAATGGCTGGACTTGGCATTTTAAGATGGCATGTAACAATAAATACTTACTAGATTTGAAAACACCTGCCTAGTTTGGAGTCTAATTGGGGTGTTTATAAATATGCCCTTCTTATAGCTGCATCTGCTTCTGTCTCCTGCTGCTTCCAGCATCTTGCACTTGAGGTTTCAAATTAAAAAACCTCCCAAATACTCAGTGACTATTCAATGTTACATATCAATATGAAATTTCCCCCTTGACTCCTGATGCAATTGACCAATGCAATCAGAGCTGATGATCCTCATTAGTGTCTTTGCTCTGGCAGCTACAAACAATGGCAACATTTCATTTGATAAAAGGTAAAATTAATAATCCCATGGACTGCAGGGAATGTTCTTGCTACTTTGAAAAGTTGCACAGAGAAAAGTATATCACTCACATTTCACAAAGGTCATGACAAACCCCAGCAATAGTAATTCAGAAACAGTTCCAGCTGCACGCTATAGAACACTTGGAAAAAACCCCAGAGACAGACTGTGTTTGAACAGTGTGGCCTTAGAGATGGGAAACACCAAGCTGAAGCTCTCAGCCAGCAGTTGGACTTGTGCAGTTGTTCCTGCATCCCAGCAGAGCCCTGCTGGCCTTGGACAGTCTGTCCACATGAATCCAGCTACACCAGAACTGAAAATATCTTTTCTAAGTTATAGCAGCTTTCAAGACCATACCATGTTTTATGCAGTGAGAGGTGTGTAGTTGCAAGCAGTGGGACATAAAGCAGGAGGCAAGCAGAGGAGAGTTTTAGATGCTATTTAAAGCATCTTGATCTACACCCAGGCAGATCATGCTGGCTGTGAAATGTCACTGCCTGGCAAGAGTGGCTACCTCAGTGGGACTGATCTCCTGAACTTGCAGGAGTTTCCTCATCAGGGGAGAACATCATTGTCTGAAGCACAGAGCTGTCTGTTAGGAAGGAAAAGGGCTGCTGAGCTGGTGTGCTGCTGGTCTGAGTTCATGCTGGTTGTTATCACATCAGCAGGGAGCTGCTTTCCCTCAACAGAGTCCACTGCTGTATTATTTTTCACAGTGCAGAGTTATGCTGGTGTCTTTTGCAATGAAGTAGTTTGAATGTTGTACTGCAGGAAAAGAAAGTTTAGGTAGTGGAACTACAACTTCTAACATGGGAACCTACTTCTGGCATAATGACAAAGAGATGTGGGAAGGAGCTCACCTTTCTTGGAAGAGATCTGCCCAAGGCCACAGCTGGAGTGGAGCAAAACAGTCCAATGTTTACTCCAGGAGTAGCAAATTGAGATTTCTCACTGGCCACTGCAATGTCACAGCTTGCTACCAGCTGACAGCCTGCTGCTGTAGCCAAGCCATTTACTTTGGCAATCACTGGTACTGGAAGTTTCTGGATTAAAGTCATAACCTGCATGTACAAAACAAAGTGGTCAGTCCCTGAAGTTTAAGCAATGGCTGTTTGAAAACTTGCAACTGCTTCACACACCCCATGTGTGCATTTTTCAGCTTTACTCACTGGAGTTCAGCAAAAGCAGCTCTCTCCAAACCTGCTCCAATGCACAAGAGCACTGCTGTTCCAGCATCTGCTCAGTTCTGTTTATGGAGCATGAGTTGGTCCTGCCAACTCCAGTGGAAATAGAAAACACAGGAAGGAAAGGCAGGAACACTTGTCATCAGGTGCCTCTGTGTGGCAGGTCTTGTGTCCTGGCTGTGGGAAGCTCTGGATCTGAGACACCCCATCCCCACCTTCATTTGCCCCACAACAGAAAACTGACTTAACACAAGTTTCTGTCCCAAGAAATTCAACTGGCCTCTTGCTGGTTCTCCATCACCTCAAGCCTGGGTTGATCTCACCCAAACACAATCATTGGATGTCTTTCTAGGCTTACTCTGCATTCCAGAGTGAGACATTCGCCAGTAAACAATTTTTCCTGCTTGCATTAGACTTAAGATGAGAAAACACACTCAGTCTCTCTCTCAGATAATTGATAGTTGGTCATCCCACTTCAGATAATTGAAGTTAATAAAGATGAATTTGTCTTAACTTTTGCCATTCAGTTTCTCCTTCCATACAGTGTGAACCAACAAACTCATCTACTTCTAATGCCTTGGGATAGAAAATAATAGTTAAATTATTACAGTTATTATCAGGATTTACAAATGATAACTCTCAGCACAGTGTAGCAAGGCAACAAATTTTCATTTGCAGTTTCAATTTCCCCAGTAGATGAAGTCCAGCAATTTTTATGTAGCTGAGGTAAAACCACCTACATTCAGTTTTGAATGTCACTTGCATTTTTCCTGTAGTCACAGAAACAAAGGAAAACATCATTTCACCACCAGGATCAGGCATTAAAATGGCAGAGCTGCAAAAAGCCTGGAATCTAGAGCAGCAGTCTGTGCTTTAGCTAGGAGATGAGCAATCCTCTCTCCTTCAACCAGTATCCCTGCTTGCTCTTAACACCAGGCACAAAGGGTGACGCTTAAGTGCTTACCTCTGCACATATTTCAAATACTTGGGAATGATGCTTCACATCATCTTCACTTGACAGCTCCTTTAAATCATGGCCAGAACAAAAGACAGGACCTTCAGCTACAAAGAATTTCAGGAAAAAAAAATCAGTTTTAATTAGTCCAGAAAGCAGGGGCAGTGGCAATTCCACAGCGCAGCTAAAGGGATGGCAGTGAGATGGCAGTGAAATAGTAGTGAGATGGCAGTGAGGTGGCAGTGAGATGGCAGTGAGATGGCAGTGAAATAGTAGTGAGATGGCAGTGAGGTGGCAGTGAAATGGCAGTGAGATGGCAGTGAGATGGCAGTGAGATGGCAGTGAAATGGCAGTGAGGTGGCAGTGAGGTGGCAGTGAAATGGCAGTGAGATGGCAGTGAGATGGCAGTGGCAAAAAGGAGCTTGGGGCAGGAGTTCCAAACTATCCTTCTGAGTTTTGTAAGAACTTTAAACTGCCACAATGCAACATCTGCATCTGGGAAAGTTATTTCTTAAGTGTGATAACTAAGTGAACTTGTCTTTTGCTCTGCTTCAAGTATTCTTTGTATAGTTTTTAAACCAATTCTTTATTCCGATTGCTTCTGCAAAAGGAAGAAGCTGCTGGACTCTGTAAACACCCTGCAGACCTGACCGAAATACTGACATTTTGACACGTGGCTCTACAGCGCCTCCCTTACACGTGTTAACCGTCAACAAAACCTGAACACAACCCAAGTCAGCTGCTAACGCTCAGCTCGAGAATGGGAAATGCAGTGAGTGGAAACCTGGCTGAGTGCAGGTGGGAGGGTCAAGGCACCGGCAGGATCCCCTGCGGAAAACACCACCAGAGTCCCTTCCCCTTCCCTTTTGTCTGTAATTCCGTGAGGATTTGTGTTCGAACTCGGCACGGTCCCGTTTCTGCGCCTTCTCTCACCCCCGCTCTCCTTCCGTCGGCCTGCGATGACGCAGTACCTGAAATGACGATAACTCGCAGCTCTTTGCTTTTGACGTCGTGCAGCAGATCCTCCCGGAGGGACTGCAGCATGGCCAGGGACAGCGCGTTCCTCTTCCGCGGGTTGTTCAAGA
>JANHGL010011738.1:59161-73696 GCA_024611195.1 Ceyx melanurus | reverse complement strand
TACCTTGAGGTTAAAAGGGTATAAAAAGAGCTGTAAATTAATAAATAAAGGCTTCTTGGCATCTTGGTGAAGAAAATGGTCGCTTTCTCACTCTTTCTCCTCCTCCAGCAACTGACAGATAAGCAACAAGCTGGTATCCCAAGCTGATTTGGGAACGACAAGGGGGCAGCTGATGGAGCACATAGGTGAGGAGCCCCCTCCAGCTGGGGAGGGGTTAAACCCTGGCCCGAGTTGTTGCCATGCAAAAAAAACCAGGCAAAGCACCGAAGTTTTGCATTGAGATTCAAATGCCCAGATCAAAGCAGAGTTCCAGGAAGGAAGAGCCAATTGAGGTTGGAACCAGAGAAAACTTTCTCAGCTAACTTCTGGGAAGTGAAACAAACAGGTTTCAGAAAGCTTCCATCGAAAGGGCACCTTGAAGGGAGACGCGTTTCCGCGGGAGCGGAGGAGGTGGCTCTCTCCCTCTCCTCCCAGCCAGGGAATTATTATTGGCCACCAGCTCGCAACACACCCCATTGCAATACCCGCCCTGCTCGTTTGAAGCTGTCACCAAAACTCCTTTGCTCTTCCAGAAAGGGATGAGCTCCAGCCCAGCCAGCCACAGCCCAGCACTGGTGTCCCCGTGCCACCCAGCGCGGGTGGCGTTTGCGTCGCGGCGTTCCCGAGAGCGCCCGAAGCCTTCGGAGCCAGCTCCTGGCCACACTGGGCTTTATCCTCCTGCCCGTAATTCAACATTGGATGAAGTAGCCAAAATACAATTTCCAACTTTTTCTTCCTCACTGGTTCTTCCAAAGCAAACAAACATACGAGAGAAAAAAAAAAAAAAGAGAAAAAAGTAAATTAAAAAAATCCCAAACAAAACCAACAAAACCGTTTGAGAGTTGAGCTTTGCTGATTTATGGCTCTCTGCTCTGCCTTTTCTCCTTCAAGACTCACTGCCCTGACCTTGGCTAAGCTGGGAAAAGGAGGACGAGCTCTCACCTTGCCTGCGTGACAGGTTGCCAAAGCTGGGAGAAAGTGTCTACTCACTGATTCCAGTAGCATGTAGAGCTTTTGTGCTTGGCCCCTTTGTAGATTTGCAATGCCTTTAAAAACCCTTGCAACTGTCCAACGTGGGGTGTTTAATTACCAGGTAAAAGAATTTTTTTAGACTCCATTTAATTATTTGATTGCACAGTAACCAAAGAGTGTAAGAGGGCTGTAGCCAGAAGGCACTTCAAAGCAATGCCTTGATGTTTCTTAGTGGGCATTAATGGTTTCTGAAGGCAGGAGATTGTTTAAAAAAAATATTAAAACCCTCCTCATGATCCCGCCAGCAATCTCAAAAAAATGCATAAACACTGGAATCCTCTGCCAGGGAGGAAAAAAAAAAGAGTTCAAAGGGATCTGAGAGTTTTCATGTAAAGTTTAGAGTTTAAGGCGTGACTGTTGGCTACGGAGCCCCACTGTTTGAACTCTTGTTTATTAAAAACAGTTTCCCAGCATTTCACAGGGTTCAGAAAGACAACAGTAAAGTGCAGCCTTTTTCACAGCGCAGTGTTTAAAGGCTCCATTGATTTCTACCTATATGTTTTATCTTTTTTTTTCCTTTTTTCTTTTCTTTTCTTTTTTTTTTTTTTTTTTTTTGATCAAATGCTGAAGTTTAGCACAATATCCAAGAGAAGGCTGAGCTGGGTCTGTGGAAGAGAGAACTGCTCTGCAAGAAGGGTCTGACTTGCTTCTTTAAAATACTTTTTAACAGTTCACTCCAGACTCCTCCGTGCCCCAGAAGGCTGGATGACAGCAGCAGCAATAGGAGGAAATGACAACTTGGCTGGCCCCAAACACCAACTGTCTTTTTGATATTATCACCAGCCCTCCAGCCTTTATCTGAGCCCGAGCTCTCAATCAACATCCAGCCAAACAATCAGCCACAGGGGGAAGAAAAGTAAATTTTTATTTATTTTTTTTTCCTCTCAGGGTGGGAGATAATCTTTCAGCCTGTCTTGTCTAGGCATGCATCTTGGTTTTGATGAGCCACAACCACTCCAAGAGTGGTCTCATACTTTCCTGTGGCTTTGGCCAGCTTGGAAAATCCTATTTTTTAAAGTCAAGGGACTTTATCCAGGAATGAAGGGAGGGGGAATCTGCAGAATGTTGCAGCTTGGTCCCATTGGTCATGCAGGGTAAGAGGTGAGCTTTGGAGGGGGCAATGGCTGGACCCTCTCTGCAGCTCACAGCAAGATGCAATGATTCCTGCAAGGACAAGGAGAGGAGCAGAGACACACTGGAGCACTGGGAAAAATCCAGTTCTGTGCTGGGAAAAAAAACCCAAAACCTTACAACTGAGTGTTTTAGCAAGTTCTTAATACTAACTGGAGAGATCTGAAGATAACAGCTCAAAGCCACCCAAGCTTTACCTTTCAAAAGAGAGACTACCATCCATCCAGTGCAGGTCTAGAAGTGTTGCCAGGAGCCATTAGAAAAGGCACATTAGGAGCAGAATTAAAAGTAAACATAAACCAAAACAAACAGAAACATCTGCTGAGCAGGTATCCTGAGAATCAGCTCCTTATTAAAGCTGTTCTTCAGGCTGAATCCTCAGCTCCAAGTCACCAGGGCGCTGCCAGGTGACACCGGCCGAGGAGAGAAAGAGCTAATAATAGTGTGGTGTCAAACCCAGCTTTGCCTTGAACAAACACAGCAGAGGGAAAGGAAAATAGGATGTGCAGGAAGCAAACTGGTTTTTGTTTGAGTCTCTGGGCTCAGTCCTGTCAGACTGCCCTGCAAACATGGCTGGGAGCTAACGAGAGAGCATCAGTGCTCTGGAGAACACGCTGAGAGAGATGCAGCAGGATGGGGGAGGATGGAGAGAGGATTTCTAGGACTCCCTCTAGGGAAATGGGTGTGTGATGGAGCAGGGCAGGTTGGGGTGAGATCAGACCCTGGGCATTGAAATCACAGAATCATTTTGGTTGGAAGAGACCTTTCAGATCATGGAGTCCAACTGTTAACCCAGCACTGCCAGGGCACCACTGACCCATGTCCCTCAGCACCACAGCTCCAGGGCTTGGAAACCCCTCCAGGGATCATGGGGACTCCAACCCTGCCCTGGACAGCCTGGGACAGGCCTGGATAACCCTAGAGGGAAAGAAATTGTTCCACAGCTCCAACCTAAACCTCCCCTGGGGCAACCTGAGGCTGGTTTTTCTTGTCCTATTGGTTGTTACATGTGAAAACATCTCACGTGCTTTATAGTTACAAACTTAGATTTGAAACACAGCAGGGAAAGAACCTGAAGGAAAAAAAAAAAACAACAAAACCAACACACATAAAAAAAAGTGTAAAAAGGAAGGAGTATAAAATTCCTTGTGCTAAGCAGCCAATGGCAGAGCATGGCTCCAGAGATGCTCCTGCCTTGCTGCAAGCAGCCAAGCCCAGTGACAGCAGAGCTGAGGTCATTCCCCTGCCGTCCCCACTCTCAGTAAAAATCTCTTCCTTCCAAACTCCAGGGATTGATGGAAAATATGAACTTAATTTTGGGTTCTGTTTTCCTTAAATCGGCGCAGTTCCAGTAAAATCAGATTAAAATACCTCCAGTTCCTGATGTTCGGGGATATTTAAAGTCAGATCAAAGCACTTTTAACCAGTTCTTTTGGTAGCAGGTTTGATGAGAAACACAGGTGCACTAATATATGAAGCCAGCAGCAGGGCTGGTTTAAATGCTGCCTTGCAATTCTCCTTCTGATCCCCTTACAGATCAGCTGGGGGGTGGGGACAAGGAATGGATGGATGATGTTTTAATAGAATAATTTTTTTTCCTCTTTTTTTCTTTTTTTTTTTTTTTTTTTTTCTGGGTGCAATTTGAGCTGCTTCACTTTCTGCATAAGAACTTAAACTTTTTTTTTTTCTTTAATAATTACAAGGAGAAAGAGCCTGTCAGGCAACAGGGAGCCACAGGAAGGTGGAAGGTGAAGTGATTTACCCCCCATCATCTTTGAAGCAGGAGATGTTGGCCTGTGTTTGTGCTTGCAAGGAACTAAGCACAAGCTCCACATCCCATACATGGACCCAAGAATGGAGACCTGAAGGTCTAACCCTGACACACAGATGAATTTTTTAGTTGTTTTTATGCATACATGAAGAATGAGCCAACTCTGGTGGCACCTGTGGGGTCTGGGCAGGTGAGGAAGCAGGATCAGGGTGAACTCAGCCCCTCCGTGGCTGTGCTCCCACATCTGATGGGGAATGGCTTCCAAACCCTGCAGAGCTTCACAGGGGAGTTTTTCAGGGATTTCCTTGGAGGCATTTAGCTGGGAACTTTTGGTTTTGGAGATCAGAGAACAAAGCCAAACTCAACCACAGCCAGTGAGTGGGGAGGGGCTTAAGATGATTCTCTGCAGAGTTAACCCCAACTCAAGCAGTGTTGGTGGTGCAGGGGCAGGATGCAAAGCAGAGCTGTTGCAGGGGCACAGATTCTCCCCCTGCCATTCTGAGTACCAGCATTTAGCAGGGATTTTGAGATGACATTTCAGAAGGTGGCTTGGTCCCCTCGGGTCTCCCTTGTCCTGCCTCCAAACAATACCTGCTCCATTCAATACACACCCAAAATGGGGTTAAATTTAACCATGTGGCAACACCAATTAGAAGTTGTTACTGTTATACTTCAAGGAAACCAGCCTGTGTCTTACAAAGGGTCCAGCCCTGTTCATGGGCAAAGATGTGACCCCAGCAATTCGTTCCCCATGGGACAGGATGGGAAGCACTATAGGATTTTCTCTGCTGGGAGCTTTCAAGTTTTATTGTGTGCAATTAAAATGCAGATGAATAACATAGTAAAATAATAAAATCCTCCTCATAAAAGTGCACCAATGAAACAAAACTGTCAAAACACAAGAGGGGGGGAAAAAAAAACCCCAAACAAACCCACAACAAAAGAGCAAACATTGCTTCCTCTCAAAAAATCATGGAAGTTTAAACAAACTCATTGTTAGCAGGAGATAGCAAGGGCAGGGGTTTAGTTACAGCTTCCCACCTGCTCACCTACACCTCCCCAAGAAGGTGGCTGGAGCTCACAGTGGTGCCCCAAGGGCAGCAAGACACCCCACAAGGTCCTTTGATCAATACAACCAGTTTGCAACCCTCTTTCCCCTTTATCTCCCCTGTCACATCAGCCACTGGCACCTGCAGTCCCCAAAGGCCAGAGCCAGCTCTCCAGCTTTACATCACTTGAGGATTTGTTCCGTGGGGAGCATTTCAGAGAGGCTCCTGTATTCCTCAGTGGCTCCTGCACTTACAGTTGTGATTTCTGCCCTCCTTCATACGGTCATTGAACTTCTGTTATCTGCCTGAATTAATATTAATGGCTTCCTTTAAGCTTCTCCTGTAGCTCTCATTCCTTGCAACAACTTTTTGATGATTTTGATTCTCCCAGACTCCTTTTTTCCCCCCTGTCCTCACATTGCTTGTCTGCCTCTAATCCACAATGTTTCCCTGAGATAACATTGGTGGCACTTGCTGCATGGGTGACCTGTCTGAGATGCACACAGGGGACACAGAGCACAGCAGGTTTGGGTGCTGTCCTCAGGAAGGTGGGTGGGATGAGGGACTGGGAATGATGCAGGGACAACACTGGGACCATGAGAGGGCACCCACTGCAGGCGCAAGGAGTAGATCTGAAGTCAACTTGGCCAAGTCACAGCTGACCAAAGTTGTGGCTAAATCCCATGGGGCAGCCTCTCTGGGGGTGTCTGTGGGCTCCCCTGCTGCTGGAAAGGCAGCTCAGGTTAGGCAGCTCTGAATTTTATCCAAGAAGACAAAGAAACAGATTTTTCTGGGATGGAAACCAAGGATGCTGACACGTTTGGTCCCAATTTACTGGGCTTAGCAGTGCTTTTAACCCCTGCCCGAGCTGCAGCCTGGTCAGCCTGCCTCCCACCTAGGGCTCTCTCATGATGCTACTGCACAAAAAGTGCCAAAACAGGGGCACATGAACAGGCTCTGGGGAGGTGCTTCTCCTTGCACAGCCCAAGAGGGATGAGGAGATGCCCATCCAGGTTACTGCATTAGTCTAAATCCATCCTTTCACTGCTCTAAAGCGTTTGCTTAAGGCAGAGCCTTCTCTTGGGTCCAGGATCTCTTTCTTGCATTTTATAAGGTTTTTTCCTAATTATGGAATCTCTTTCAATCTAGACCTCCTTTGATCATGGCTGGCCCCAGAGAGAAGTCGTCTTGTCTGGATCGACTGAGCAAAGAAAGAGATGATAGGCAGAAGTGACCTGCCCAGGATGACTAAGAAAATATGCAGCAAAGCAAAGATTTGAACACAAGCTTTGCACAGCCACAGCTTTAGAGAAACCACAGGACAAACCTTCCTCCCAGCTTGTGATCAATCACCACGACCTTCTAGGTAAGCCTCACTTCAAATGGGAACTAGAGGTGAGCAGTAAGTTAACAGCTATTTCACTGCCCTGGTTAAGGCAGGAGGAGAACAGACCATTTTGGTGCAGTCTCAGCATCCAAAGAGACTTTCTGAGCCAGGGCATGTTACTGGTGCAGGAAAGCCATTCCAGTTAACCAGCACAGAGGACACCCCACTTGGATTCAGCCAATGGATCACAAAGAGCTTCCTGGAAAACTCAGTTAAATGACATTTCTTCAGAAAAAGGCTATTTGCAGTGCCACTCTGATTATTTGCCCTCTGTTGTCTTCCATAAAGGATACTGTGAAGTTAATGATCCAGCCATGGAATTTTAAATAGCTGCTTCATGACTAACAACATGTGCTCCGGATCAGCTCGAGCCTGTATTTACATATTTCCCATGATAAGTCAACATATGGTTCTTGTTTGTAACATGGAGCCTCTCTCTTCATATTATTACCAATTTTTTTTTCTAAATGTCTTTTCACAATTACAGGGGAAAAACCTTTTTCTTATAATTATTGTTAGAAAAAGGCCTGTACAAATAAGGAACTATTAGAAGCCTGCTAATTGCTTGATTTCAATTCCCACTCCACCGTGCACTGGTTTGTGGTGGAGGGGCTCAGGGCTGGGTTCACGAGCACTGTCGGATGCACAAGGTCAGCTCTCTCCCCATCACTCCACGGGCCAGGCTTTCACAACCCTCCCCGACAGCTTGGCAGTGGCACTCGGTGGGAAACTTGCACTAAGGGTTTGAATTTCTTTCCTTTTGAATTTGCAGTTTTAAGTACGCAGATAATTTGTACAATTGTTGTTGGTTTTCTCCCCCTTCCCCCTGTATTTCCCTCCCCACATCAAAGCATCGGTTAATGGTTGGGTATAAACCTCCTAACTGCTCTCATGGCACGGCTGGAATCACAGGAATTGGTGTTTTCCAAACTCCCGGGTTGTTTTCCCCAGTGCTTTGCTCCCTAGACTCCCCTCTTAACGATTCAAGTCCTGAGGCTTCACCTTATTTCCTTTGGGAGATTATTCCACATGGAAATGGGCTCTAACCATGAAGAATTTTTTCCTTCAACCCAGTCACAAAGATTATTTCCTTTTTTAAATCTTATTACTCCCACTTGAACCAGGCTAAATAATTCCCATCCTCCCTGGGTATTTACACCCCTCTCATACTCGCAGACAGATACCGTATCCCACCCTTAGTCATCATTTTGCCAAGCTAAACATATGTAACTCTTTTAATCCTTCCTCATAAATCAGTCCAGCCCTTTCATCATTTTTATTGCTCTTCTCTGAATCCCGTCCAATTTGTTGACATTGTTCTGCTCTTTAGGTGCTGTGAGGATGGATATTCCAGGTGAAATTTCACCGGTCGCACATTACAAGGTTAATTAACACAACCTTCCCCTCTGATTACTTGCACCCAGTCCACAGGACTGAGGTTTGATGCTGTGGCCTCTGTGGATGGGAGAAGGGAGCCACTGATATCACTCGGGCTAATGAACAAGAGATGATGGGATCAAGCCCCCGTAAACCTCAGCTGGAACCTGTTTGAGAGATCTGGTGCTTGTTTCACCCCATGGAGGTCACACATGTGACACGACCATCAGAGGGTGACCCTGCAGACTGGGGCTGCATTCAGGGCTGGTTTTCACCCAGCAATATTCAATGCTCCAGAGAGGCCAGGAAAGAATTTAGACACAACCCCCACCTTTGAAAACCCATCCAAACCCTACTGGGGACAGGTCTGGGCAGCGCAAGCATGTGCAAGGTCAACCCCACCTCAACCCATCCATGAGGAAGCCGTGCCCATGTCCCATGGAGCCCAGGCAGGGCACAGCTCACAGCTGCCAGCAGGGCTTTGCCATAAAAAGGCACCGTAAACTCAACGTGTATGAGAGAAGAGGGGCCCGCTCTCCTCGAACGGGCAGAGCCTGTGGCACTTTGGGGCCAAGCAAGAAGCTTCAGCATGAACCAGGGGAGATCTTGGGCTGACACACGGGTCAATGGATTCACACTGGTTTAACTGGTGCTCGGTCATTAGCCTGTTCGAAACATGAGACTCGTCTGGAGGAAAGAGAGGGGACAAAGCACACTCCATACCAGGGGTTCCAAGGAGAGCCTTGCTCTATGCTCAGCACATCCAAAGGCAAATTTGGCCCAACACTCCCTTTACTGAAGGTCAGGAATGTGCTGAAAGGAGGTGATGCCTCCGTGTGAAGCCAGGGAACAGGGCAACACCAGTTCACAGCTCTGGCTCAGAGACTTTTGTTTTAGGAAGTCTACACTATATTTGGCACCAAACCCTAGTTTGCTGATTAGAGCTTTGCATGGGGCTCAGGCAGAGGCACAGCACTGGGGATCCCCGTCCCTCAGGGGATGCGATCCTGACTGGTTTATTGTCCCGTTCCCTTTAACCCTCCCCCCAGTGAGGACTTCCACCCAAGGCCCTTTGTGCTCCAAAGCCCCACGGCTTTCAGCTGTGAAGCCACCTGCCTTTGGTACAAAGTTCATTCTCTTCGGTTCCCAACGATACCACCGATCACAACAAACAGTCCATGATAATAAATACCTCAGCGAGATCAAAAGATCCTTAAACAGCCTGAATAAAACCAAATAACTAAAACTATGGAAGCAGAGTTGGGTTCTGTTCTTCACCACTTTCCTTCTCTCTGCGGAAGGTGCCAGTCCCTAACTTTTACATTTCAAAGACCCACGCCCCATTGTGCGTAGAGAGGCAGGCGGAGTGCTTTGTGTTTGCCTTAGTTCCATCCAGCGGTTGTCCCACTAACCAGCCTCCTGCCAAGGGAAAGGGATTTCTCCCTTTGCCTGCTGACAGCATTTTCGCTTTGAAAGCGAGACTCGACTGCTTCTTAATTAGTGCTGTCATGAGCTGGTCACCGAGGGTTGGGAGTCCCGTGCAGGAGCTCAGCTATTCACTCCTTCTCGCTGCCCGCGCGTCCTGGGGACGCGAATCCAGCCCGGACTCAGCTGCTGCTGCTGGCACCTCCTGGGGACTCTGCTAATGGCCTGATTTCAACCATGAAACGCCTCTCAGAAGCCTTGCAAATAAACGCAGCTCGCTTGATAAAGAGCGTGGGGATTGATATGTTATAAAAGAGAGAGGTTCCTTTCAGGCCCCAGGTATCCCGAGGCGCTTCACAAAACAACCTTCGGGGCCCCGACAGCTCGGATTGTGCCGTGGTGATTCTGCTCCCCAAACGCTGCTCAGCCACACACGGAAAAGAAACCCCATCACGCTCCCAAGAGCCTGGATCTCCTAGTTGCAGAGGAACATGTCAAATTACTGCTATTACTGCTGTTTGAGTTTATTACAAAGGCACCTAAAAAGAGTCCCCGAGCGGGTGGTGCTACACAAACCAGAGCAAGCAATGGGACCATAAAATGACAGCAGTGTCACCTCCAGCCCTGTCCTCCATCGCTGTCCTGTTTCACCCATAAAGTAAAATAAAAGCTGCTCACCTTCCAACACACTTTCATAGCCAGATGTGCCTAACACTTCACAGAATTACATTATTTTTTTTTTTAGGCTTAAACAACATTTTATCTTGGAAGTATTAGCACCAAATAAAGATGGAGGCTACATTGTAGTCAGCATCTCTCCCTCTCCCATGGTGCAGATTCCCATCTGATTGCTGGGCTTACAAATGTGCATAATTTCCTTTGTGTGTTGGTCTGAATCCACACAAAATACAGGATAAATTTACTTTGAAGAAAGTGGGAAAGCAGTATGGCAACAAGCCTATGAAGGTATTGAGTTACTTTCTGTAATTCATATTTTCTCTAATGAGAAGCTTGCAAGAAAGATATTCCTCTGGTCGCCCTTCTAGTCAGACAGGACTAACAAGAAGAACACCAGACAGGTCTAGGTCTTCTACAGATGGCTTTGAACAAGCTTCCAGGACACGAGCACTCCTGACTTTAAAGGTATTTAGATCCAAATCTGGATCCGTGCTTTGTGGTTGACCATTTATCCCATTCCCCTACCACATTACATTTATCTATATTATTTTATTTTTCAACAATGACCCAGATCAAAACACAAGATGTTAACAACTTTTGACTTCAAGGCGATTGTTGGCATCCCAGTTTTCTGTCTTACATTTGTAAAAATGAGAGGACTTAGGCAAATGTGCCCAGCATATGACTTGCAGCATTTTCCTGAAAATATGACCCCACTTTGCAGATTAGCCCAGCTCAAAATAGTTAGAGAATAAAATAAAATGCAGGAATACAGCAGGAACACATGTAGTAGATGTGATACCTTGTGTGGTTCCTATACCAGAGCACTTTATCAAAACCTTTTGTTTTTCTGCTAGGATCAGCACAGTAACTTCCTCCTGCTTGAGACAACCTCCAGTATGAGACTGGAGACAAGATGAGGATCCTGAACAATTACAGGGTTCCCTGACAGCAGCTTGATATCTTCCCGAGAAAAAAAATCAGAATTACAATGAATTTATCAAGAGGTTTTCAGGCCAAGAGGGAGGGTAATAAATATGCAGAGTTCAGGCCAAAGTAGCTCCCCAAATGAAGCCCAATAACTTGCAGATCCAAGATGAGAACAATTTTTTAAATCTTTTAACAGCATTTCAAATTTATTACTCCACAGAGCAACTGCAGATGCTTTGGGTAGGTTCTCCCTGCATAGCTATACCTGCCTGCACCAGCCACCTCATAGGTTTCTGCTCCTTACCTGAATAAGCTTGAAAATACCCTGCCCTGAACATTTCTATGAACTAAACCAATTAGTTCCCATTAATTTGTCATGGATGCAACTTTGAAGTCATCCTTTGTGAGCACTGGGGTCATTAAGAGTCACTCGTGGCAGCAACTGCTGGAAAGGAGTCAGGATTCAGAGGGGTAAGGACAGCCAAGGAGTCAAGGTGTAATTTATAAACCTGATAACCAGCTTAGACTAAAGTGTCCCACAGGATTTCATGGCATCTCCTGTGATGTTTTCAGGGCAGGAGTGTATGACAAGAGCAGACAATGGGATCTCTGAAATATTTTAGCTCTTCTATCTCTACAATTACATTTTCAATAGGCTTTCAAAATACAACAGTGATCATTAATTTTCTCTCCCAGTGGGAGAGGCACCCATGAAAAGACAAGATAAATTTGGCCCTTGAGCTAAATTTGGTGGCTCTCACAACCTGGAAAGCCCAGACTGTGGTAACAAGGGGGGGAAAATAAATAATAAAAAAAAATAATTCTTGGAAGAGGAACTTCTCCTTCTTTTGAAGTCAGAATGGATTTGCAAGGGTCTTATGTGATGAGGGGACAGTTTTAAGTAGAGGGGATACGTGTATAATTTTAACCATGTAAATAGTCCTTTGCAGCCTGGGAATCTTCAGACTTTTCAAGGCTTTAAGAAGTTGCCACTGCATACTTGTTAAAATCAGTTTAACCACTTGCCAAGAGGTTTAAAGAAAGACGACACCTATTTTGCATGAATAGGAATATTACTCTGATGAATTTAGTTATACTAATGGGAGAGCTTAAAGAATATGCTCCTGCCCATGATGGATTTTTTAAGGCAAATAATAAGGTTCTGGAAGGTGTAACCTAAAATAGACATTTCATAAAAGATTCATCCTTGAACAAAAATGTCATGAAAGCATGAAATGAAAAATAGACGACAATCAGAATTCCTCTTGAAGTGCTTTGTAGTAATTATTTTTAAAAATCCTCACAAAAGACTCTTTTCAATTGCAGAGTAGCAAGTGAGGTCTGCATGGTTCAAGGCCAAATAATTTCTGCGATGGAAAAAACAGCTTCAGTTCTTCAGTTGTGATGTAAGGTATTTTAAATGGGCACGAGCTTCAATTATTGCTTTCTTTTCCCCAGCTTCTGTGGGACATGAATAGCCCACAGATAAATTCCCTGCTCTGCAAAGAGATGATCAGCATCATTTGCAGCTCTAATGCTCCTGATTTCACAGTGACACAGCCTTTGGATTAGAGTCAAGGGGGCTGCTTGTACCACACATGGGCTGGAGACCCCTCTGTGCCAGTGCCCACCTAGTCCAGTCATGCTGGTGGATGGAGCCTGCTCCTGGGTGATGTAGAGTAGACCAGGTTGGGAAGCTTGGCCCCTTTCCTCTCTCCTGCTTCCTTTGTGTCCTGCTTGCACCCCACAGATCCCACAGCCAGCTCGTTGCTCTCTTCCAGCACATTACTGGAGGGTGAGAGGTGGCCACGAAGGGTTACACTTCCAGCCCTTGTTGCTGCAAAGAGGAGGCTAAGAAAGCACCATCTCCCCAGCTCTGGAAAGAGGTGTCATGGAGAGAAAGATGGGACCAGCACTGATGTTTCAGAGCCAAGCACAGATGGCTAGACACAGTGATAACATCTAACAATTGTGATGAGATGAGCACCTCATGACAGAACTATTTATATTAACTTTAGATGTCACCTTAAATCACTACAGAAGCACATCACCACTATTGTGGTGACAGATCTGCTCTAGGTGAAGAATTTTCCAATGATAGAGTTGCACTTTTAAGTCATTCCATTTCTGAGTACACTCTGGAAAGTCTCAGCAACTGGAGAATCAGTCAGGATTTGTCCCTTACCATAGAAATACTGCTGATTCACAGCACCAGGAGGAAGGTACACACTGCTTTCCTACCTCAGGGCTCAGTGGTGGCCCAAGTGGAAGCTGGTGGGAGTGATACACGTACAAGATAAGCCTCCTGTAGCTCCAAAAGTCCAGCTGGCAGCTGAGCCTAACGCACTTCCCTTTGGAAACAGGCCCGTTCCTGTCTGTTGGGGGTTTTTTGTAGTGCTGCCCAAGCAGCACAGAGGGGTGAGAATCAGTCAGCAGCCCGCTGGCTCCTTGGCAAGGGCTCCTCAGCACCCTGACACGCAGGGTCCTGCTTGGAGGGGAAAGACGGCGAAGGGCGGAGCGAGCCAGGCCTGGCTGCCAACATCTCCCACCCATCCTTCCCCATCACCCAGGGCTATTTCACACTGTCTGAGCTCATCACGCTTTCATCTCTTTATTTTCCCTTCTCGGGGCAGGAAAAAGCATTTCCCGAGCTGCCAAAACCCAGCCTCGCTCTGCTGGTGGGGGCTGGGTGAGACCTCTGCACTGTGGGGAGGGAGCTCAGAGCTCAGGTGCAGCCATGATTTCCCACTCCTAAGTGGGGAACAGCAGCTCATACATCCACAGCACCACCAATTCCCACCCTGGAGTACACCCATGCCTCTGCTGAGCACCCAGACATGCCAGCCACCAGCAAGAAGCTGTTCCCCTCTGTCTGGGGAGTCTCTTAGCAGTGCAGGATTGGTGCCTGGGGATAAGAGGGCAGGCAGAGCAAGACAAAAAGTTGACATTGCTTATTGCATGTACAAATGTTGGTGTTTTTTAATATATGCAGCTTCGCTCTAAGACTGGTGCGTTTGCCTTGCCCAGAGGAGCCAGGCTTGCTCCCCAGCACCCCCAAAACACGGGTGACAGGGGGGGTCATTCTTCACCCAAACAATAGCCACTTGTTCACAGCTTGAAACCAGGCTGGTAAAACTCTGAATGTTTTCAAGTGTGTTTGAGTTGGGGCTTAGCTAAACAAAACTCATTTTCTAAGGCAGGCTGAGGGATTCTCACCAGCTGCACATCCCTACGGCCCCACCTCAGACCTGCTCCCCGCCGTCCTTTCCTCCAGCATCTTTTCCCCTGCTCTCCTTGTTTATGTTGTTTGCCCCTTTGGCAATTCTAATTTTGCACTGAAAATCCTCCTGCTCCTTCTTAAACCTAGGGCTGACCCACCTCTAAGACTGCAGTGTTTGAAGCAGAACCTTTTCCCCACCAGAAGATTTTAATTTTAAGCTAAACTGCTGCGCTTTGCTTCCAAATGCTTCATTTAAAATTGCTTCAATGTGTAGCTTTCTGAAAAAAACATTTTTTCCCCTTTTCTGAGGCTTTTCTGGCTTTGGATTTTTCCTTCCTGAATGTTCAGGACTTCTCTTTCTTCTTTCCTGAGGAAATACTACCCCCCCCCCCACCCCCCCCCCCCCCCCCCCCCCCCCCCCCCACCCCCCCCCACCCCCCCCCCCCCACGCCTCCGCCCCCCCGCCGCGCCCCACACTCACACCTTCAACCCCCCG